>JANHGN010019277.1:14224-24237 GCA_024605025.1 Megaceryle maxima | reverse complement strand
TTCCTTCCTTCCTTCCTTCCTTCCTTCCTTCCTTCCTTCCTTCCTTCCTTCCTTCCTTCCTTCCTTCCTCCCTCCCTTCCTCCCTTCCTCCCTTCCTCCCTTCCTCCCTTCCTCCCTTCCTCCCTTCCTCCCTTCCTCCCTTTCTCTCTCTCTTTCTTTCTTTCTCTCTCTCTTTCTCTCTTTCTCTCTTTCGCTTTCTCTCTCTTTTCTCAGTGGAAAGTGCACAGTAAGTGTGAAGTATACATCATTGCCCGAAGAATTTGTCTTGAAAAGTTCTCTCAGCCCCCTGGTGTTCAAAGGCTGAAGGATGGTTATTGATTATTGCGCTAGATCAGAGCCCGCGTTAAACTCTAGAGAAACGAAATGGACCGTCGGGGAGGGTCTGGCTCCTGCCCGCGACTCCGCGCTGCTCACTGCTGCCGGGTCTCCACCGGGTCGCGCCGCTCCCCGGCGCAGCAGCGCTGCGCACCCACGGATGGCGACGGGACAAGCCGTCCGCAGCGGTGCCGCGAAACGACTCAAACTTCGGAGAGCGAGGACCATGTTCGTCTGCGCGCCCGCGGAGTCCTGTGGCTTAGGGCGAGGGCCTCTGCTCTCCCCGGCCCCTCTCCTATGGTCTTATTTCGTCCCGGTCTGGCAGCAAAGTGTCCAGTGCATCCTGCAACAGTGCCTGGGCTGTACAGTCAGTGCTTAAGTTAGGAACACCTGGACAGGATGAACTGCAGAAACAGACCCTATATATATAAGTGTATATATACAGATGTACACACAAGCGTATATAAAGGACTTCAGCTGAGCACAAGGGCTCATCTATTTAGAGCAATAAGCTCTTGAGCAGACTTGTAGTGCACTGCTAAATCCATCACTTGACCTATGAAAAGCCTCTCTAAAGGGGTAGCTGGGAATGCTGAGGGGTGGGACATGGGCTGAGAAACCCCCTGGCAGCAGGGCAGAGCAGGAACCTCAGTGCCATGGTGTGGTGCAGGACAGGGTGAAGGCCTAAGTTAGCATCTGCCCCAAGCACCCCACTCCAGGGGATGTGAGGGGGTATGCAATGTCTCTGCCCCACTGCCTGACCATATGTTCCTCAGTGGCTGCAATTCTCCTGGGGGTACACGTACCTCTGTCTTTCACCACTGGTGATGTTATATAGACACAAACTTACCCACCTGCCTTAGGAAGTGTGGGCTGTTAACTGGCAGTGCTAGATCTCCAGACCCATTGATTCTTTGGCCAATGCAAAACAGAGAGAGCATTCTTTGTCCCTATAAGCTCGATCAGCAGTGAGAGAATGTTTAACTTGCTCCCTTCATCTGGGAGCTAAACATAATGGTGCTGTTTAGGAAGGGGAGTGGGGCAAATAAAAGAGTGGCTTTGGAAGGCTCTGTGACCTCAGGCTTTAATTTATAGCTATTTTTGCCTTGTATATAAAGAGGAGATAAAGTACATAGTGGAAAACTTCAAAATGTATTTTAAATTTTATTCTTGTTTTCTTCCTTTGAGCTTCAGACACTTGAATTCATGACAACTAAAATGGTTTGCGCTATGAATAAGAACATCAACTACCCTATTGTGTCCTGTCACAGTATCCTGGTATTTCTACATCCTCTCTAAGGTCCACTTTCAGACTTGGAGGAATGTGATCTGGGAATTAGGTTTTGGACCATTTTGTTTCCATTTTTCAAATGCAAAGATGCTATAGTGAAACACACAGTGGTTTCTATTTCTTCCTCTCCATAGGCATATTTCTTCCTCTCCATAGGCATATTTAACTCCCATTGACACTGATGTGAGTTATGCACATGTCTAAAGAGGAGAAGGGAGTCTTAGATCTTTTTCTCATCGTTTACATGAGATCAAAGGAAATCAAATAGGGTTAATGAAGGGACAGATGGTGTTTTATTTGTGTTCTGGAAGACAGTACAAGAGAATGGGGAGGAATAGCTATAGTTTAACCTGGCAAAAAGGAGGAAAACTTACTATCTCATTTAATGGGCACTGAAGCAAGTATGCCATATCTTCAGAAGTGGGAAAGGATTGCTTGTTTTCTCTGTCTCGGTAGATTTTGGATGTAGGGCTAGGGCTGCTTTTGGAATATGTTGATTGAAGGGATTCCAGACTCTAAAATCATTGGCATTTTGTCTTTTCTGGAAACACAAATTTCTTTGGACCCAGGTGATCCTTCAGTTTCAGCTTTTAAGCCACAGGATATGGGTGCTCCTCTAGTCCATGGAAAATGTGTAATCTAAGCTGCTATGAGAAGGCAGGGCTGTAGAGGCAGGACAACCTTTGATTTGGATCCTCACTGTGAGCAAGAGCTTGGCAGGAGAGGCACAGGCTGCAGTAAACTTTACCAACTGTGCACACAGAACGACTCATATCCCAGAGGATGCAGACAGGGTCAGGACCATCCCGTGCTGTGCCTCTGTGCCAGCTCTGAGCCTTTTTCCCCAGCTTCTGGGCTCTGTCAGCTCCAGCTGCCCCCAGGATCTTCAGAGAGCAGATTGCACCCTTGGGCGCTCCTCACGACAAGTTACTTTTACCCTTGCTGCCGGTAGGATTATCTGAAAAGAGATGAAAAGATTGTTCCTTCTGTAGACCTTACACTGTTCCTGCCAGGCTTTTTCTCATATAGCATACCCAAAACCATTCTAACTGGGAATTGGTAGGGGAAAACAGATGTTTTTGCAGAGGATTATGCCCGCCCGTGCTGATCTTGCAGGGATGAGTCTGTGGGGGCAGTAGAGGCCATCTTATTACTTGCCCTGTGTGCATCCCATCATTTTAATGCATGACACACTTATTTGAGGATAATTTAGCACCAGGCCACAGATTTCCCAATAGCTTGATGTCATGTGTTGGCCTTGCATGATATTGTAATGCCATTTGACAAAAAAGGTCACTTTAGTGATGTTCCCCAAGGCTCCATTTGTTGACAAAGTAGCTCTCTGGATTTGGAAGGCTTTGCAGTTGAGCTGAAGGCCTGGAGGCTTTCCTTTTTTAAAGGCAATGGCATAAGATGCAACTAACATCTGTACATTTGTTTAGGGGCATCATAAATTGTTTGTGTTTATGATTTATTTTCACAAAATTGTATTAAGAGTACTTTAACAGCAGTATAGCCCCATCTACTCTTTGCCCCCTGGTACAAACCTAACAGTACAGCTCCAGCTGACATTATTTCCACCTGCTTTAAATGTGTTCATGTGCCTCTAATCCTGTGTGCAGCTTCACATTTGTACCCATTTCCTGTATTTTATAGGCACATGTGGTATGTTGAGGTTTGGAAATGCAAGCCCTCTTTTTGTGCTGCTTGTTTTTTAACATTCATTTTCCCTGGCTGTACTTCTTGGTTTTGGTTTTGTTTTGTTTTGTTTTCCAAAAAAATCCCCAACAAATAAAAAGAACAAACAATTTTTTTTTTTTCCTGGTGAGGTTTAAGAAAAACCTTGAGAACTTCCTTGCTCTTTTATATATCTAGCACTTTTATTGAGTGAGTGTGCAGTAATTTGGTGGGTTTACTAAGTAACTTGACAGTTAATGGAATACATCTGCAATAGATTCCAAAATAACTGACTGCTTGGAAATATGGAAAAGACTAGCATTCTTCCTCCTTTCTGTTCTTTTGCAAAATTCCTATCTGCTTCAGCTCCATGGAAGTCATGATTCCATTAAAGACCCATATATGCTGAAAGCCAGTACCAACTGTATTAAAATTAATTAGATCTGACTCTTCCAAAACTGCTATTACATTAGAAAAATATTATGGGTTTTAATTTAAAGGATCTAAGAAGCTACATTAAAAACACATAAAGCCATACATACACCTAAGCTACATACAGTGGCTTTAGAAGTCTTGAGAGATGAAAAGAAACCTCAGCCATGGAGGAAAGAGTCCAGACTTCATTTTCTGCAGACAAATTGGCTGCTTTTTGTCAGTGACCCATACTCATGTGCTTGCTCACTCCTATGAAAAGGAGAAGCATAGCAACGTAACAATCCTTCAGTTAGTGCACCATGACTCAGAAGGGTTGAGGACCCTTTGGTGTTAGGGGATGGAGACTCGGTCAACTGGGGATGGAAATCAATAAGAGGAAAACCCAAACCAGCAACTCCATATCCCTGAGAAAATTTCTGCATTTCCTAAACTGACTTCTTCACAGCACTGTAGCCAAGAGCTACTCCACCCTTTACATTAAGGTTGACTTTTAGGGATAGCCCTCACTAGACAGAAACTTATGGTAGTGTGAATCCATAGGAATGAGCAGCATGGGGGAGGAAAACCATAATTCATTCTGGAGACGAAGAGCCTGAGTGGATGTATCCTAGTGTCCTATAGTTCCTGAGGAAAAAACAAAAAACAAACAAAAAACCCCAACTAGATGAAGGAAACAGAACAGAGCTTTCCTGTGCCTGAGTAACTTCCCATATGAGGGGGTCTGTCGATCTAGTATCTTTACTGCAGCTCACTTAACTGTGATTTGCCAAATTTTAGATGGCTTCAGATAGATATTTCCCGGTAAAGAAGACAAAAATTTTTGGCAAGCACTTGATATGTCATGATGCACCAATGTGCCTAGTTTTGCAAGGCATGGGCCACTTGTTTGGGTCAAAAAGTTAGTAGAGGGAAGACCTTCATCAGATTCCTTCTGCAATTTGTGAACAAATTCTCTATACTGTCTTGCCAAATGTCATGTAAAGCCCCAACATGTGTCTGCTTATTCATTAGAATGAACGAAAGGGTAGAAACATAGTGCTAATGTTTATGTTCCAAATAAGGAATTCCTTTATGTTGCTTCACTTAAAAATATTCTTCTCAGAGAAAATATAATCCCAAAGCTGATTTATCAGGTTTAAATTTAAGAAAACTATATTGTCAGAATAACCACACATTCCTTTTTGCACCACTTTGAAATCTGTTTCCTATTACCATCTCTGCATCAGACAAATACAACCAAGTTATTTACAGGCTGTGAAAGATACTAAATCTTCTCAGAGTAATATTACATTGGATCACAAATTCTCACTTTTAATAATAAATGACAACAAACTAAAGTGAAGGATATTCACAATTAGTAACAACAACACATAATGCTCTCCCAGTGCCTTGTATCTTCAAGACCCTATGCAGATGTAAGCTGCTGAAATCTTATTAACATTTAATTTGGAAGGATGTTAAATATTGTTATCTCCCTTTTACAAATGATGAAATACGCTCAGTAGGATTGTGACTTGCCTAAAAACCTCAGGACAGTTTAATTGCAGAAGCAAGACCAGAACTCTCAAGCTCTTGGCTCCTACTTATGTGAGAGAGTGAAACACATTTTTAAAAGCATCCTGTGACTTAGGAATCCCAATTCCAGTGCACATCAAGGCTTGAGTGGTGCTGGGGCAGTGCAGCTCCTCAGGGATGTTTTGGACTCCCAGCTCCCATTAACTTTGAGTGATTTTGGAGCTCTTGAAAACTCCTTTCAGTCCTTCAAGGGAAATGCACAACACCTGTGATTCATAGAAGTGGCTGATGGAGGGGTAGAGGAAAGGCTGGGAGACACAGCCAGCTCCATGTGCAGCTCAGCCACGATTCAGAAGCTGGAGGGCTGAGGGCTGAGCAGGTTGTCCAGAGCTGAGGAGCCAGGGGAGCCAGCAGCGTTGCCAGTTCTTCTCACTGACATGATTTTCTTGGGAGCAGAGCCAGGAAAGATCTAAAGGCAGAACTCTATCCCTTTTATAAATTTCAACTTTGCCTTTGGGAGGAAGCCATCCTTGCCTGGCCCCTTGTGCCTTGCCCTCCACTTCCAAGAGAAGGGAGCAGCTCAGGTGGATGCACATTTCCAGGCTCTTTGCATCCCTCTTCCTGGCCAGCCCCTGCTGCCAGGCTGGGAACCAGGGAACTGGGAGCAAGAGGGTGAGCAGAGAGCTACAGAAACCCCTGCAGAAGCAGATGTATTTGCATGCATACATGTCTGATGCCAAAAGGACTGTGACAACTCTCTGTCTTGGGGCTGGGACTGGAGCAGGCTGGGTAGCTCTCACCCACCCGTATATAGCCTTGTGCCACCATGCTCACCACAATCTTTGGAGATGAGGAAGCAAAACCAGTTAAAGCTTAAAGGAGGCATCAAAGACATCCCACGTATATACGGGTGTCCGGTGGCAGCTGTGTCTTGATGTTGCTTAAATTATCTTTTTACTTTGGCACTATCTATGTGTAACCAACTGGGAGCCTGGAATAAGAGTGCTTAGAACCAAGGAGGCAAATTGCTTAATCAGCAGGAAAGAGACTGGGCATTGCACAGAGTAGGACTGGATTCCCCAAAACACTAGTGAGAAGGGAAAAAAAGTCTAAGATGAGAGAAAGGATGCTGAGGTATGTGTACAGAGCTGGGTGAGAGATAGCTCTGGAGAAAGCAAAAATCCTTGCAGCCTCAGCAGCAAGGTACAGCCTGGTAGCCATCGAAGGTCAGATGCCAAGCCCTGATTTTCATGTCAAGGTTTTAAACTTGCTTCCCTGACTATGGGTTTTGTCTTCAGAAAATGCTTAAAGGAATGCAGAAACCATTTACAGTAGGGTCATAAATATTTGTGTCCATGTTTAGAAGTGCTCAGTGGCTTGATTACATTAAAATATCTTGGGGAGGTGTATGGCCATGTGAGTGCTTACTGCTAAGAAGATCTTGAGGTAATTCTGAATAATGAAGAAAGAGAAAGGCCTCCTTTACATGGGAAAAAAAAAAATTAGGCCAGAGGACTGGCTTTCTAGTCCAAAATCTATTAAATTCAAGGGAAAAGCAACTTTTAGATGGCCTTGTGCCTACACTCAGAAATTTAATTGAATTTGGAGTAGGCTTTACAGACTGTGGGTCTCACAGCATGAGATTAATTATTTGTTGCAGTGATGGCAAACATAAGCAATGAATTGGCCCATTGGTCCTATCTGGGGTATAAAAAAATCTAATGGGGGTGGTCAGGATAAATCAGGTAACATCTCTGAATGGTGGAATGTCACTCCAGGGACCAGGATGGAGAAAGGTTAAGGGTCTCTGAAAAAAAAAAAAAAGTCAGGTTTTAATGTTCTTTTTGCTTGAACATGCTAAGGTCCCAAAGGACCGTTCTTTACATAATTCTGTTTGCACAAGTTGAAGGGGGTACCAGAGCTTTGCCAGCTTCATGTAACTCATTGCAAAATCCTTGAAAATACTGTTTAAAAATATTTATGCAGGAAAAAAAAGTTATTTCACACATTTCTAGTCAGCAGCCAGCTTTTAAAATAAACCAATCTGTCCTCAGAAATAAAAAGAAGAAGAAAAGATCCAAATTTGCAGTTGGTGTAAATTACCAGACTTCCACTGAAGTCAATGCGGGGTTGCCAATCTAAACTAACAGAGAATCCACTGCAGAAATCATGAACGTAATTTTAAAAGTCTTTGAAACAGAGTCTGTGAAACATTATGTGCCTATAGAGTACCTTGGAGAATGGCAAAGTGCAGGGACAGCCTCCAGGTACCCCAGGACTGAAATTTTACTTGAGGAATGTTACATCAGTTAACATGTAATATTTCAAGAGTACTGATAAACAGCATGTATCAGTCAATAATTACTTCTCCAGTAACTAGAGTTTTCTCATGCTATCATAGTTAAATATTTAACTAAATATGTTACAGCTAAGGAAATATGTATTTTTTTGAATACTTGACATAAATGAACAAACAAATGAACAAACAAATGAACTGTGGGATCCCATGTCTGCAGCATATCATGTATTTCAACTATGGAAAGCTTCCTTTAGACAGGTTCTGTTTAGTGACCTTTCCCCTCTCACCTTCTTTCAGGGCACTGCACCATTTTTAAAGGCATGTCTGAGAGACAGAAGTTGGGAGAGCATGTACCTTCTCCATCCCATTTGGATGTGAAGGGGTGATCTCAGAACCCCAGGAGGGAGCATAAGATGTTTTTTGGTTACCTTAAGCCATTAAAAGTCTCTCTGGAAGGGCCAGCTCATGAATGGAATGTTTCTCTTGAAAAGCAAATAGATAAAGCCTGTGGCAGTGCACAGATCAGATATTCTCTTATTTCTTCTGTGAAGGTCATGACAACCTTCCTATCTTACTCTCTGTCTTATGTTACATCCTGCAAGTTTTCTTTCTGGCTGGTTTCTTTAGATTGTGAAAAGGAGGGTGAAAACCCACCTTCATGGCATGAAAGGGTGGGTATGTGAAGACAGATATGGCTGGCATGCACCTACCTGGCAGCTGCAGGGTTCTCCTCCCACTTGGTACCTCCAGCTCCTTTGTGGGCACACAGCAGTGATTGCTGCTGTGGCAGGACCTGTGCCTTGGCTAAACCCCACAGTTATGTTTGTTCAGCATGCAACGTGATGGGATCTCATTCCAGGCCTCTGGGTACTGCTATAATATTAGTTTTACTGTCCTGTAATAATAACAAGAGTACATGTTTTATGAGAACACTGCTCTCGGCACTGGAAAAAGCAGCTGCTATTGGAAAGAGAATGTGAAGATTTTGGCTGAAAATCTCCTGGTGAACTTCAAGAGAGACTCCTGAGACCAGGGGCCAGGTCCTCAGGTGACAACTCGGCATAGTTTTGCTTTGATCAACTCATGCCAAATACAGCCTGGGCTCCTGATGCATAAGAACTGATGGCGCTGAATTTGCTTTTTGTTTACTGCTGTGGTTGCCACCAGGCACCCCAGAGAGGCTTTGCAGGCATCTTGACAGGCAAAGTCTAAGGGTATGGGAAAATTGGTGTGCTTAGCTTTCCTGTGCTGAGCAGCAAACTTGGCTGGAAAGTATGGACCCCAAGGTTAGCTTTACATCACCGGAGCTGGGTGTGGAATCCAAATTCTTACTGATCTAGAGTTAAACCCGTGATGGCTTAAAAACATTCTGTGGGGAAAAAGTGATGGGTTTGAAAGGAAATGAGAAAACAAAACAAAACAAAAAGAATAAAATAAAAATTAAAAAAAAAAAAGGAGGGAAAAAAAAAAAAAAGAAGGAAATCCAGAAACAGCTCCAGAGATTGATGTGGCAAAAATTGAGAAAATGTGACTTATTTGTGGGCAGCGGTTAAGAACACAGCCTGAATGGGAACCAAAGGCTGCGTGCCCTTGCTCACAGCTGGGAGATATCTGCCTGGCTTGGTGAGGAGCTTGCACTGGTCATCACTGTCTGACCGAGTGGAAAATTACTTTCTCGAGCCCGTGAAACTCTTCAGGGCAGCAAAAAAGTTGTCCTTATGCGTGTGTGAAATTCTTGGAAGAGCCAGGTTCTAATCAGTAATAGAGATCCCTAAGTCAGCTAACGCAGAAGATCTGTTTCCAAAGGTCAAGATCTGACATGACCAGTTGTGCTGATCAACAGCAAGCAAATGCTGTCCTACTTCTGTAGTGAGAGGTCTGAGTGACGTATGCTTTGCTGCTATGCATTATAGGAAAACATCCACAGGGAAATTTTTACATGTTTGCTGTGAAAAAAAGGAAACATCCTTACTCGGATCACATGAACTTTGGGATATTAACTAGTCGAATGCTCTACATTACACAAGTAAATGCTTCCCCTGTGGAAGAAGAATGCAAATGTTTGCATTAGTTATATGTCATGCAACTACCTGGCTACATACGTCTGGTGTATGTAATGCATACTTTGCAGTAATACATTTGTTGCATACTGCTGGATAAGATCACCAGTAGAAAAGAGATTTAATAGGTACACAGTATAAAACTCAGACTTCTAATTTGCCATCTTTGTTTGATCTTAAGCTATAACTAACAATTCTAAGAAGCATCTAACAATTCTAAGAAACATCTGTGTCCCAACTAGTCTTGAAGGAGTTTATTAAGCAGATCTTCACATTTTAAAAAGCTGCCATGAGAGCAAGAGAGAGGAAAAAAAAAAAAAAAAAAAAAAAAAAAAAAAAAAAAAAAAAAAAAAGAAAGATAGCTTTCCTGCCAAAAAAAATCAATTACCTCATGGATTAGACGTGTCTTCAGAAACCTGTA
>JANHGN010019276.1:98588-117304 GCA_024605025.1 Megaceryle maxima | reverse complement strand
CTTGTCTTTGTGGGTGTTGGGTTTCTGTTTTGTTGTGTTTTTTTTTTTTTTGGTTTTTTTGCTGGGGGGGCGGGGGGGGGCGTGGGGTGTTTTTTTATTTTGGTTTTTGTTGTTGATGGTTGGACACGGTGATCTTAGAGGTCTTTTCCAACCACAACAATTCTGTGATTCTGTATTCAAAAGTCACCTGGACACAGTCCTGGGCAACCTTCTCTAGGTGATCCTGCTTGAGTAGGTGGGTTGGATCAGATGAACTCCAGGGGTCCCTGCCAATCTCTTCATCCTGTTACTTGACAAATTTTGCCTTAATTTATACTTAGGCAACCTTCACCCTACATGACGTCACAAAAGAACCTACCATGGATTGACTGTTCTTATATGCTTCCAGAGAATATCAGGTAAAGGAAAGACAGTAAGAACTTACTCATAAGGTTTGATTTCCACAATAAAATGAGGAGTTTCAGACATAGGTGGGTACTGCCAATGCAAGACAGTATTGAAATTTTCAGATGTTACTACAATCTGCGTTGGTACAGGCACTAGAAGAAACAGAACAATTGCACTGTCATGAACAGACCTAGTCAGACATAAGAACAACTAAATATATTTCTAAATTATTTTGAAAAGGCAACACACTAGAAATTACTGGAAAAATTAAGACATAAAAATTGCAAATCCTTCTCCCACAAAGGACTTAGTTTGTCACTGGTATGAACACATGAGCCTGACAAGCTGATTTTTTATTTTTCTCTCCTACAGAGCCAGCTTTATTCCTGTTTGCAAGCCAGAACTTCCAATAACCCATGCCCATGGAAAGCAAGTCCATCAGATAGCCCGTATCAGGTGCATAAGCTGTTATGATTATAGCCCTATGTTGCTATTATACCAGCAAGAAGGTGTGAATTAACTGAAGAGCAGATTAGCCCAGCTCCCTTAGATTTTTCTTGCTCTTTAGACACCGAATTATCAGGCGGGGGTGGGGATCGGCGTGTGTGCAGAGGGGTAGAGAGGCTGCAGTATCAATGTCTGTGCTCCAGGGGAGTCCTACTGTCTTCTCACTCGGCCTTGCCAAAAGACAACAGGGCCTGCTGGGAACGCCTGGATTCAACATGAATTTCTGACAATGCCATTTTTACCACTCCAGCAATACTTTTAGAAAGATGTGATGTTAATAATAAACTACTAACATTTGTAAGGAATTTGAACACTGAAGCTGTAATGTAGTTCCACATACAAGAAAGCATTTGAAGTACATGTAGTAAACAACATCAGAGGCAACGGAGTAAGCAATACAAAACTGAAAAGCAGCACTGATAGTTTCCTCAGAGGGCAAGCTTCTGCTCTAAGCACCAGGTATATTGGAGGAGCAGCTGCAGGGCAAGAGAAATTGCATGATCCTCTCACGATTCAAGGCTGTTGCATGGCATTCAGAAGAAGAAAAAATGAAGGTCGCTCAAGTGATTTTAATTACTGCTTCTGAATATGTAGTGTGACATCCTTAATGTTCTCTTAGTATAGCTCTTGTGAAATTTTGACTGGTAACTCATATTTTACCTGCTCTAGATTGTTCACAAAGCAAGTGCTTCAACTTCACTCTGATATATTTAGGGAAAGTAAACATTTTCACATCTTGAAAACAAGACCACAAAGATAACTACAGATAGTAATACACAGAGGCCGAGATAGGCTATTAACCACGAAGATTTGATACATGTAACATACATCACTCTGCAAGTGCTGCTGTGGTTTAGATACATTCTAGTATGTACAAAACTGGTAGTTCAGTTACTGGAAGAAATGAACACAATCATGAAATTCTCAACCACAAGAAAAGAAGGTGAGAAGTTGACAGAAGAGGTGTCAAAGAACACAAATGTTACCTCAAATATTTAGTTTTAAGGCACACAGTAAGTTTTACACAATTTTACTTTTGTGTATTATTTATTATACAAATAAAATTATGCTTAAAAAAAGAGTGAAAAATGAAATCACGTATTTGAACACCAGTAGAGAAGCAACGTAGCTTGTAGCTGTGCAGTTACACTTTGCTTTCTCCTCCCTCATTCTTCCTCCTATCCCCTCATTTTTGTTTCATGCTCTGCACAGAGTTACTACCCTAGATTTCAAGAGAGTAAACTGTGAACTATTCAGAGAACTACTTAGCAGTGTCCCCTAGGAATCTGCTTTTGAGGGCTTAGGTGTCCTGAGTGCTGGTCAGCTTTTAAGAATCACCTTTTAGAAGCACAGAACAGGCAATCCCATGATGGTTTAAGTCAAGTAAGCAGGGCAGACCAGCTTGGCTGAACAGGGAACTCGGAGCTCAGGAGGAAAAAGAAACTGTACAATTTCTGGTTCACATGGAGAAGACGTGAAAGGCAAAAGCTGAACAAAATGTTTCAGATACAAGAAAAGCTTGAAAAGCACGTTAACAGCAAATCGAGGTCTAAGTAAAACACTGGACCAACACTTGTTGGTCACCTGACTAATAGGAATGGAGAAAAAGCAAAGTCATTCAATGTTAGGGTTGGGTTTTTTTGCCTTAGACTTTAATAATACCAATAGACCTTGGGATTTCCAGTCCTCTGAGTCAGAGGATCCAGAGTGTAGGAACAGTGACTTACTATCTGTGTCCATGAGGCTTGACAGGATTATCCACATAGCACTGAAAGAGCTAGCAGATGTTACAGTAGGGCCTGTCTCTATCATTTAACAAAGGTCTGGGGAGGTCCCTGGTGACTGGAAGCTAGTCAACACTATTCCAATTTACAAGAAAGGCATGAGGGAAACCCCAGGAAACTACAGATCTGTTAGTCTAACCTCAGTACCTGTAATAATTATGGTGATCATACTGGGTGCTACTGAAGGACATTTAAAGGACAACACAATAAACAGGCACAGTCAACGTGGGTTCACGATGTAGTTTTTCTGGATTTTAGTAATGCTTCTCATACTGTCCCCCACAGCATTCTTCTGGACAAATTGTTCATCTGGGAGAAAAGCAGGTACCTGGTGCTCTGGGTGAAGAACTGGCTGAATGGCAGGGCCTGAAGTGTTGTAGTGAATGAGGCTACATCTGAGTAGAGACTGGTCACCAGTGGTGTTCCTCAGAGCTCAATTCTAGACCTTGTTCTGTTCAATAATTTTACTAATGATCTGGATGCAGGGGTTGAATGCACCATTAGCAAATTTGCTTATCATACTGAACCCAGGAAGTGCTGTTGAGTTTCTCAAGGCACAAGAGGGCTTGCAGAGGGACTGAGACAAGACTGGAGCACTAAGCAATGATTAATGGGATAAAATTTAACAAGTACAAATGGCGGATTCTGCAACCAAGATGGAGAGATTACCCCATAATGAAGCATTAACTTTTACAACTACACCCTGTTCTATGTTGTTCAGCAGGCACAACTGGAGGAAGATGCCACTATGCTAGTGCCACAATGGTAATCTTGAAATATAAACCTCCTTCTAATTTATAACAAACTTAAATGCAGCAACCTTCAAGGTGCAAATTCGGTGAGAAACTACAGTGGGGAAAAAGTGAGAAGGAAGTTGATCAGCAAATCACATTGAGCATCCTGTATCATGACAAGTTCTAGCTTGTCTCCAGTTCAAATGCAGTGATTTCCGTCCATAGTTAGCTCTGTTCACCTTGCCTTGTAAGACAGAAATACTGGCTGACAGAAAGGTAACAAGCATCAGGAAAAAGAATTCTTTCAGAGAAATCAGAAATTGAATTTTGTATGCGCATTGTGGAACAACACAAGAGGAACTTCAGATAACAGCAATATGTCCAGAAAGCAAAGGAATAAAAGGTAAAGGTAGGCCACTCAGATTTACACTGGGTTTTTTTTAAAGTAGTGAAAGAAATTAAGCATGCCTGGATTTTGAGGATGAAGAACTTGAATGTTGGAAAGCAAAGGCAGGAGTAAGGGAGGGATGAAAGTAAACACAAGCACAATCACAAGGTTACCCAAAAGTTAAGAATTTAATAGAGAACAGACATAGGAAAGCACCTGCAGTTTAACTCACCAAACTCATAACTGCATCAGTTTATAACCAACATACAGAACTCAGAGAAATGTATTTACTTGTGCCTGTACAATCCAGACTATTGTTGCCATACTGGTGGCAAAGAGCTCAGTAAGTGTGACCACTCTGGTGTCTGTGTAAATATATATATATAAAAGCAAATACCTTCTTAACATGTAACTATCTTAACTAATGTATTTAAGTATTGGAAATATTTACATCTTCAGCAAACTTTCATAGCTGACAGGAAGGAAATACACGTGGGAGGAAAATAAAAACCAAAGGCCACCAAAAGACTTGTGTTTTACTGCAAATACCTGCTGCTTGGTTTCAAGATGCTAAGAAAAAAGAGGGGGTTTAGGTTGTTTTTTTTTTTTCCAAGTAACAGGAAGAAGTGTACCTGGTTGCATTTTCTAAGACTAAGGAAGGTACTGCTTAGAACTAATCCCCTAGTTGCACACAATATATGATATAGTTCTGCTCTAAAAGCCTATCTACAAGTCTAAACACCACACCACACACCTTTCACAAATCTCATCAGTCAGACCCATGCAAACTGCCAAAGATTTCTATACTAGCTTGAAACTAGACTATCCTGTTCACTATATAAATGCTCCTGAACAATAGTACCTATGGAAAGTACTGAGGAAATAAAAGTCTGAAACAGCCATATAGTCAATAAAATCTATTTTTAAAACATATGTGAAAAAATATTAAGTCCTTCTGTAGATGCCCCACATGTTCATTAAGCCTCAGCAAACCTAACAGCATAAAATCAATGATCTGGATCAGAGATGTAAAAATGAGGCAGCCTTTAGACTGACGTTTGTATCTTGTGCAACACTAAAGTTCCTTCTCTCATTCTGGCAGAGGCCACGAGGCATTACTGTATACGCAGAGGAAAACTGTCACCACTGTTCACGGGAAATGGAATTTTACTGAAATGCAGTAAGTTACGTAACAGAACAGGGCCTGATGAATCTGCAACTGTCTCTACTGCTATCTGAAACAACAGCAACTCAAAGAACCATAGAAATCAAGCTGACCATGTCTATTAAACATGATTCAGGTACTGAAATACAGACCAAAAGCTCAAATTGAAAGCTTAAAAAAGACAAACTGGGGGGGGGAGGAATCTTCTGAAAATCTACCCCCTTTTTTGGAAACAAATTCTTATAATCCCCAAGTGATACATCATAGGAGAACAGTTTTAAACCATTTCAACAGGCCAAGAGGGACAAGTTTGAACTTTGCTTTAGATTCATGCCAAATGGGTAACTCACTACTTAGCCTGTTTAAAGACAGCCAGAATCAATGCTAATGAATCAGTTCATACTGGGCCCCTGACTGGGAGAACAGTGTGCCCTCCTCACGTGGGCCCAGTGCTCCTGCTGAGTGCCTATACCCACTTTAACCACACCCAGAAAGGGCAGCGGCTTTGGTGACTTCACAAATGTAAGAAAGTGATTCTCCTGATCTTTCATCACCACTGAAAGACAACAGAAACAGGATCAGATAAATCTGTGTCCAAGAATACTGCTGTTCCACAGATCTTTTAAAATCACTGTTTATTATTAAAATCTATGCAAGGTGGCATGTTGTACTGAGAGGCAGACCTAGACCACACCATCTTAAAAAAAAAAAAAAAAAAAACCAGCAAATTTTGCAAGATGGACATTTTAAAAACTGCTGTAATAGTAAAAGCTAAAAAATACCTAGCTGAGAAGTCATTCTAATAGACGGTATCTAAATACAGCATTTTCTATCATATAATGCTTTCTTTGCAGACAACTGCTATGACCGCCACTAACCTGAACTGTAAAAGAACAAATCAAGACCAGCAAGATCACCACCCACAACATGGGAAGTCAGCAGCAAAAGTGATGTACACACATCTTGGAAGTCTGGCTTTCAATGTGCAAGCAGCACCTGAGCTGCTGTCACAGTCTCCAAATATTATTCTTCTACTACAACAATCTTGACCAGGGACCTCTTCTTCCAGGATACTTCAATGCAGACTGAGGGTTCCTATCATGGGACCCAGGTGCCAGTTGATAAGTCACAGGCCTATGTGCAGGTATGTTAAGCACACAGCTGTAGGAAAGGAGTGTTCAGTTATTCATACAACTGAATAGCTAGGTTGTCTGGCTTTTCTAAGGAAAACTGTGTCCTACAACAGAAGATGACTGGGCATTTCCTCATTAAACACTCAGCCTTGAGATATGTGTTACACTACTGGCACACTGAAAGCCCTATTAATAACTTATGAAAAAGAAAAGAATCACTGTATCATTGCAAAGGGAAGCACCTCAAACATGCTTCAAAACTGTCCTACTTTCATCCTTCCACTGTAAGCCAGCACATTTGCTTGCATCAATGCAACAATGAGGTAAGGACCTTGCATTAGTTTGTCATTACAGATAAAACCAGCATTTTCATTCAGCTAATACACAGCAACATTTATTAGAATTATCTTCATCATGATTTTGTTCACTGAATACCTAAACCCTAAGTTTTTGTTTAAATGATGAAATCTGTGAAGGGTATGGTTACAGAGGCTGTGTGGCTAACCTGAGTGCAAGTCACCAGGAAAATTCTGCTTGTGTTTTGAAAACCCAACTCAGAAGTGCAATACTGTTCCTTTCATCTGAGGGTTTGCTGCATTCACATACACACAAAAACCCCAGGTTTTTGACTCTAGGCAGCTTGCCACATCAACTACACCACAGCAGTGTTCTGTAGTTTTACACCGAGGTAAGTGTTGTGCTGGACTGGGTTGGATTATAGCAGGTATGTTTTACAAGTGATTTACTGGTATTGTGTTTTTACCTTAAAATTGCTTAATGCAATGTAAAAGTAGCATATTAACAATAAAAGAATGCCTTGAAAAGAGGTGAAGTCAGATCCTGAAAGACATTATTTAACTTATCAAGCCTCCTTACCACTAAATGTGGAGGTAAAAAAAAATAAAAAGTTTCCTGCAAGGTTCATCAGCCACCAAGTGGAACAAACTGGATACTCAAGATGTAAATTACCAAGGGAAAAGTCAGCAGCCACATTACCATTTTTACTGGTCCTAGTCCACATCAGGTAAACACCTAATCACTCTTCCAATGTCCCATGTATGGGACATGTGTGGTGTGGCTCATCCCCAAGGGCAACAGGGATCACTCGATCTGGCCATGGATCTAAACTGCATGAAGTCCCAGTGAATCTGCATTATGCATTTGCAGAATCCAAGCAGCCTGGGCACATTATCAGTGTTTCTGCAACCTGCTGCAAGCAGCATTTCAGGTGAATGGATCCTGCTTTGTGGGTAAAGCTCAGGTGAGTATTGTTGCATTTATCTAACATGTGGATTACACTTCCGACTTCAAGCCCTTTCATGAAGGATGTAACATGAAACACCCTGCATACAGCTCTCAATATAGTAAGTATAGTTACAAATTAAATGCATGTTGTCATTTGGCCTAAGGTCTCAGACAGCAATTTCTGGTTTCAACAAACCATTCCAGTTTGAAATAAAATTTTTAAACAAGACTGAACGTTTATTTTGTAATTTACTTGCAACAATTCTGGCCCAGAGACAAAGCTCTGTTCTTTGATGACAGGCCACCCTTTGGGAGAAGGGTGTCCCCTGATGGGGACATCAGGGCTTGGCTGAAAGGTGCCCCTACACCTGTGGTCAAGGCCACAATCCTGATGACTTGTTTGGACTCCCCAGTCTCGCACTTCCTATCACTGGGTATAAACTCCCAGTTTCTCTTGCTTTTTTGGACACAGGCATTTATAAAGCCCAGTGGAGCAGATCTGTCTGATGGACGCTTTGCTCTTGCTCTACGTGACAAGATGCACACACGCCCGTAATAATGATTGGTATCAGCCACCTTACCATAAAGGCCTGCGGTTGCTTATTACTTACGGGAGCCATAAAGTCACGGGTTACACCCGGTACAATAACCAGGCAGCAGAGAGAGGTCTCTGAGCGCGCTGACGGCACTGGGCTACCAGAACTGAATCACACGCCACTAGATCGCTTCCACAGCGAAGCTTCCCCTCGCAAACCAGAGAGAGCGCAACCGGTACCGGGTCACCCTGGCGGGAGCCCCAACACCATGCGGTGGCTGCTCTGAGGCTGAACAATCCGGGACTTGGTTCGCCCGCCGCCGCCCGGAGTCTCGCTCTCCGGGTGCCACAAGGGGGCCTCGCACTTCCCCTCCGGCTCCATTGCGCCCACGGACGACGGCGGCGGCAGGGACGCGGGGTCGGTCACGAACGACTCCGGGACAGGGTGTGGCGCCGGCGGTGCCACCAGTTCCGGGCCCACCGCGCCCTCCGCGCTGCCGGCCGGCCTACGACACCGCCCCAATCCCCCAGCCCGTCCCGTTACCTGCGGGCGGCTGCTCGCCGCGGGAGGCTGCGCCCCGGTGCGGTGCCAGCAGCAGCGGCGCCGTCAACACCACGAGGGCCAGCGCCGCCCGCATCGCGGAGGCTGGGAGCGCGCACAGGGGCCGCTCCGGCTCCGGCTCCCCCGCCGCCTCTCCGCTCTCCTCGCCCAGGCTCGGCTCCGGCGCCTGCGCGCTGCGCTTCCCGCGGGCAAGACCGGGAAGGGGCGGGCTGGACGGATAAGGTCGGGAGGGGCCGGACGAGTAAGGTCGGAGGGGCCGGGCGGTGGCGCCGGCAGCGGCGCCGGCAGCGGCGGGGGGGGAAGGGTTACGGCAGGGCAGGGGCAAACCCCCATCGGCCCGAGGCGGCCCCGCTGACAAGGAGGAGGTCGGAACCGGGTTGGGCGGCAGCCTGGCGGCGGCTGTTGAACCAGAGCTGTGGTGAGGAGTATGTCGGCCTCTGCCATATCCCTGGCTTTGTTCGTTTTGTGGTTTGTTTTTGAACATTCTCCTTGTAATGTTGGGACTTCTGCCTGCTCCCCATTTCATAAAAAGCACAGAGCATTCACCCTGTGGAGTTCTTCAGAAACAGTACTTTGAATTTATATACGTAGAGGAATCCTAATTTATGCTGAGAAATTATTTTCATGCAAATAACCTACATTTGTATGCACTTATAAGCAAGAGATGGGTAGCTTTTTACACCTTCCTGTTTCCAGGTCTCCCAACCAGTGTCAAAATGCCAGAAAACTCTTTTATCTTAACCATTCAACCTCAAGGGTACCCTGGGCCTGGTAAGGAGAACACTTGTGCTACACATCTCCCCAGCTGTATGGAGGAGAAGTCTGCACAGCAGCTTTTAAAGCTCCTGTCAGAGATTCTGCAAATAACTTCTTCTAGACCTAAAATGGAGACAGCTTGAGTGATCCCTGACAGCCACGTTTCCTTCCCAGGGCTTTCAAAGACATAGAAAATTGGAAACAGCTCCTGGCCAGAGCCATTATATTTAAACTTTCCCACACTTCTCTTGGGGGAAAAAAAGTCACTTCAGCTGCTGTCTTGACATTATTTCCTGTCCCAAGTTTAGGCCTGCTTCCCGGATAAAGGTGTGGAGGAATTGCTTTTCTGGCCATCTGCCATCTACATTTGCAAAACTGAGGAGACAGCATGATTTGCTGCATGGGAGAGAACGAGCAGCAAGGAGAAGGGACATTACAAGCCAGCCCCACTGCTGAAGAAAAGGAGATGAGATGGTGCTGTGGGGTGTAGCGTCAGCACAGGTTCGAGAGCCAGCATCTCTTCCCAGCTGCACTAAGGCATAAGAAAATGGATTGTGAAATTACATTTATGTGACAACACTATGTTCACACACTTGAGAGCTTAACACGAGTGCAGTAACAAGCTTCACAATCAACAGTGCTTAGCTATCTTCTTTGAAATATTGTCCACTCACTGGCACATGGAGTTTAACTTCCTTAATGGTGACATGCTTACATGGTATTTTCTAACACATTAAAATGGTGTTTTACACAAAAGCAAATGAGAACAAGGAATCATCACCCCTGGATAGAGGTTAGGTATTCTGACAGTCATCTCAAGGGCTGACAATGTGTCTAAGGTAGGAGTCACATCAACAGAGCTTAATAAGGTTGTGCTTTGTTTTATGACAATACTGCATAGACTTGATGGAACATTATGAAAGTTGAAAAAAAAATGAATAGAAATTAAGTCAACTGTCTACAGAGAAATTAAGGAAATGTACCTCCCTGTGCACAGCTGCTGGCAGGGGTTGCTCTCACTCTGGCCAGTGGAGTCCATGCCCACCAAAACATTGCAAACTTGCTAAAATTTTAACTTGTCTTGAACAGTTACACATCGGAAAAGAGGAAAAAGAACAAAAATTGCCATTATCATGTACAGCGTCTTCTAACTTCCTCCTTTGGACTCCTTTTTTGTTAGTCATATGCCTCTCAAACAACTCCTCACGTGGGACAAGTTTCCACAGATGTGTACTTGCTTATTTGCTTGTTTGTTTGTTTTTAAACTACCACTTAATTGTGTTACAGAGTTACTGTTCCTTCACATGCACATGTGATAGTGCTCCTTGAGGTTTTGCTGTCTTTGCAGAAGTAGATACAGGATCTTCACCTCCCTTGTTCTGAAATGCCTCCTCTTCTGATTCATCATGACTGCCATTGGAGTTCCCTACGTGCTTTCTCACAAACTAGGCTAGGTTTGGACTTTCAGGGTTTTGGCTTTGAAATACTGCCCGAGGTCCTTTGAAAAGCTGAAGTAGATACTGTTTCAGTGTGGGAGTAAGTTTGGAGCCTGTATGAGGCTCTTAGGTGTTTCAAAGGTAGCACCACCTTTCCTTTAAATGCTATCATAAGGAGAAATCACAGACACTAAGAAGTTATCTCTAACCAGAGCTTTTTCCTCAGTGATTAAAAGCACTTAGCTGCATTCACCTTCAAAAGGTACAAATAATGGGACAAACACCCCTGCCCAAAAATAATTAAAAGAATGCTCCCTAGTGATCATTTAGCTTCTATATATCCCATGAATCTGTCAGGAAGTTCAGTGATCTTCTCATACAGACTTATGGTAAAAATACAAATTTTGTTTTTCCAGGAGGATCATTCCTAACTCTATAGCAGTTGTTTGAAATTTCTGCCCATTTTGATTCTTCTCAGCTACCCATTCATTCCAAATTCACAGTTCCGGGAACCAGAGAACTGAGCAATGACTCCTGAAGCAGTCTAAGCTCTGCTCTTACCAGAGACTTCTATCACTAGTTCCAGAAGAAAAAGAAGAAAGTCCCACTACCCAAGTAATTATCTGTATCCAGGGATTAATGCTCTTTTAAATGTCCATGCTGCACAGCCTGTAATTACCCTCACACTGAATCCTCAAGGGATAAATAATGCACCATGGAAACTGTGGTATCACCAAATGCTGTTACTGGACTAGCAGCCACTGACTAGGGTGGCCGCATCTCCAATAGAGCAGCAGCAATGAGCACTACTTAGAAGTCAACCTCCAAATCAAAGAAAACAGGTGTATCTCAGGCTGAGGAGGGTACCTGCCTGAATCAGAAGGTAAAAGAAAAGAAAAAGAGAAAGGTTGGAGGGATAGATAAAGAAGACCAGGGTTGCAAGCTGATAAGCAAGTTTCTAAAGAGCTGCAGTGTTTTCAACAGCTGCTCTGCTGTAGCTGCTGGGTGGGCTGATGACCTCTCATGCTCTGTTAGTTCTGTTTGTCTAATGCATCTGTGACCTGATGTTCACCTTGAGACAAAAATAACCTAATGGACAGTGATGCCAACTAGCTTCTGCATGACAGCTGGTCTGCTCTCAGGCTGGGAGAGGTACCCTGATGGTTTGGGATAGAAAAGCAAGCCGTTAAATTTCTTCTGTAAAAGGAGAGGGCCTATGTTTGGTGGGAGCTCTGAATGAGGTAAAACAATTAAAATGAGGAGTTTCTCACCTTTTTAAATATATTTGAACATTCTGAGACCCTTAAGAGAAAGCTAGTGGCAGTTACTGCATTTGGGAGATGGGTTGTTCGATTTGGGTTTTGTATTTTGTTTTGTTTAGTTGGTTGGGTTTGGCTTTTTTTGTTTGATTGGTTTCTTTGATTTTTTTTTTCTCCTAATACTGTATTCTTTTGTGCTTTATACATGAAGTTATAGTACAAACCTTACTGTATGTTAGTGTAGTTGCTGGCCCCATCCCCAGATACAGGACTGAGTAAAAGGCTAACCACCTTGCTTGGCAAAAATAGCACCGTTACAGAAATAAGAGTAATCCACTCTTTTGTTTAAGAGGTGTATTGGGTTTGAGTGGCAAGGTTGTAATAGTGGGGGTGCTACAGGGGTGGCTTCTGTGAGAAGCTGCTAGAAGCTTCCAGTATCCAGTAGAGCCAATGCCAACCAGGTCCGAGACAAGCCCGTAACTGGCCAAAGCTGAGCGTATCAGCGATGGTGGCAGAGCCTCTGTGATAACACATTTCAAAAGGGAAAAAAGTTGCTGTGCAAGTGCAATTGCAGTCAGAGAGAGGAGTGAGAACACGTGAGAGAAACAGCTCTTCAGACACCAAGGTCAGTGAAGGAGGGGGAGGACATGCTCCAGGCACCAGAGCAGAGATTCCCCTGCCTCCTGTGGTGAGGACCATGGTGAGGCAGGCTGCCCCCCTGCCACCCATGGACATTAACAGCGGAGCAGATATCTACCTGCAGCCCATGAAGGACCCCATGCTGAAGCAGGTGGATGCACCTGAATGAAGCAGGTGGATGCACCTGAAGGAGGCTGTTAACCTATGGGAAGCCCATGCTAGAGCAAGCTCCTGGCAGGACCTGTAGCCCTGTGGAGGGAAGAGCCCACACTGGAGCAGGTTTGCTGGCAGGACTTGTGATCCCTTAGGGGACCCATGCTGGAGCAGTATGTTCCTGAAGGACTACACCCTGTGGAAAGAAACCATACTGTAGCAGTTCTTGAAGAACTACAGTCCATGGGAAGGGCTCATGCTGGAGTAGTTCATGGGAGACTGTCTACTGTGGGAGCAACCCTACACTGGAGCAGGGAAAGAGTTTGAGGATCCTCCTCCTGAGGATGAAGGAGCATTAGAGTTAAAGTGTGGACCAGAAAGATCGTATCTCCTACAACTTTCTGGAAAACAGTGACACTAATCTAGGTGAAAAAATGTCTTCTGATAAAGAGTCCCACAGGACTAGGCCAGCACCATATTCAGTCTCAGAAGAAAAGATTTGGGTCTTTGTTCTCTTTGCCTAATGAAATGTCTCTGTCTGATGTGGAAAGTCCCATGCAAAATGATTGCCGAATATTGGCTGTATTTTAGATACTGCATATAGTCCCTTTAAAGACCCATTCAAATTCTAATATGAAATCCATCTTAAACAGACTGCCTTGTGGTTTGACAGACTACTGGGGCCAAACTAAACAATGGAAACAGTCTGTTTTCTTGAATGGTACTAATTTCTAAGAAGCATTTTAATAGCAAATTATCACAATGGGAGATACTGCAATTCTGCATGGTACCCAGTGATTAAAAATTCATTGCAGAACCATCCTGGATAAGGGTAAGCATTAATCAATTAAATCCAAATTAAGTACTGTTTCTTGTAAATATATGTGGGGACAAAAGCAGAATAGAATTATAAATAATGAGGAGGTCTGAGTGGACACAGATACTATCAACGACACGTATACTACAGAATAAGATATTTTACTGGGAGGAAAGGAAAGGAAAGGAAAGGAAAGGAAAGGAAAGGGAAAAGAAAGAAAACCTAAGTCTAAGATAGTCTTTCATTCTCATGATTGAGTGGATTCTAACTGATATTTGTGTATGCTCATATTTGTTACTGATACTCTTACTTCACCAGAGACCCATTTATTTTCATTTTAAAATAATCTAAGAAACATTTCCCAGTGAGAGAAAGGTATGCAATATATTCTCTGTGGCAACAACCACAAGAACCTGATACCTGACTGTTTGTGCAATGTAGATGGACTTCTGAGACAAGTGGTAGGTGTGTAACTCATATTGCCCATCTGAAGTGCTGGTTTTGCCTTGCGAAGGTATCATGGGGGACATGATGTGAGGATGGGACTTGGGAATCAGCAACATAAATCCATAGGAAAACAGGCTTCATTAATTCTGATGCTCACAGCAAGTTTTGTAACGTGAATATATGTTTCCTGAAGCAAGTTCTGTTATCTGGAAAGGGAGGAGGCCAAAGAAACTGTGATTGAAGGGAGTTACAGAAAAAGAAGGTGAAGTCAAATAGAAAAATCAACATTAAAAAGACAATGTATTTACAGACATCAGCCAAGCTTTCGTTTCACTTTCACAAATATCCAAATGGAATTAAAGGGATATTGCAATAGATCTCCTAGAGTTGATTATCAACAGGAAGATGAGGATTTCCAGATACTTTTTTGTACACAGTATTATGCTGTTACACTTAAAGGGAGCTGAGATGGAGCGGGGCTCAGTTCAGGATCTGACAGGGAAAGCGATTATTCCTGACCCAGGATACTCTTGGGCTTGTCCATTGACACGTGTTGGTGGGACATGCCTCAGAGAAATCTAAGATAACAGAGACTAGTTTTCAATTATTTTTTTTAACATCTTTTACATTGGCACCCACCTTGCCAAATTTATCAACAATCCTTTCTTATCTTAACCCTTCGTTAGATATAGTTTGTCGGTTTTATGCTTCTGTTGTTTAAAAAGAACCACGGAACAGTTGATAAATTAGTGGTGGGTCAGGAAACTGGCACATCTGCTGAAGCCAGAACAAACACTTGGTCTTTATACAATAATTTATTGTGTTGCTAAAGTTGCTGTTACTGAGCTCTTTGGTAATTAACAAGACTGTGGACAATCGTATCATGTAGGGTTTTTTTAATCTGTTATGAGGCTTATCAACGCAACTTTTGCTTCCAGGGCATTTTGTTTGGTAGAACAAACTTCTGTAGATAGAACAATGGTCTTGAAACCCGTGTTGGAGGGCACCTCACCACACACATGGACTATTTCACAATTTGTTTACCTAACCACACTGTTCCCAAAGCAAAACAGGGAGCTGTTATTTGGACAAATCTTTGAACCCATACAGTGAATGCTTGTGAGGCAAAACAATGCACAATAACATAATGAAATCATGTACCACTCTTAGTTCTCATTCAAGGTATTTATTTATATGGAAGTCAAGCGGGAAAAACAAAATCTTTCTGATAACTTAGATAAGAAATTCACCTTTGAGCTTGTTGTTTGAGTAGAAGTATTCGGTATATGGGTACGTGCATTCATAAAGACATGTGCACCTCTCTGTAGCCATTCACTGAATAGAAAGAGAAGATGAACATGGAAAAATTACGAGTCAGATGCACAAATCAGTAACTCCTCCTTCTGTCTGGAAAGGAAGCAAAGTATTTAGGAGTGTTAGCAAAGTGTCTGCCTCCTCCAGACTCAGCACTGCCTTCAAAAGCACCCACATGCAGGGCTCACATGAAATACAGCCAGACAAGCTCCCCCCATCTTGAGCTGGCAGAGGTGGAAGGTCACTAGTGCAGGCAGATACATCACACTTCCTGGTCTCATAAGCACACGTGCATTTGTGGATCCCCTGAGCACCAGCACAACCGCATCTCAAATACTGTGTTCAGTTTTGGGCCCCTCACTACAAGTAGGACACTGAGGTGCTAGAGTGTGTCCAAGGAAGGGCAATGAAACTGGTCAGGGGAATAGAACACAAGTCTTATAAGGAGCAGATGAGAGAGCTGGGGTTGTTTAGCCTTGGAAAAAAGGCTGAAGTGAGACCTTATTGCTCTCTACAACTTTGTGAAAGGAGGTTGCAGTGAGGTGGGGGTCGGTCTCACAAGTTACAAGTGAAAGGGAAGAGCAAATAGCCTCAAGTTGCACAAGGGGAGGTTTAGATTGGATCTTATGAAAAAATTCTTTATTGAAAGGGTTGTCAAGCACTGGAACAGACTATCCAGGGAAGTGGTGGAATCACCATCCTTGGAAGTATCTAAAAGCTGTGTAGATGTGCTTAGAGACATGGTTTAGTAGTGACTTGTCAGAGATAAGATAATGGTTGGACCTGATGATTTTAAAGGCCTCTTTCAACCAGAACAATTCTATGATTCTATGACCCCTCTGCCCACTTGGCATCCCAGCTTTCCCTACCTGCCCCACAGTTCTCTCACTCACTGGTTGGTCCAGCTTGAGGCTCACTGCAAACACCCATGCACTCACACAGTCATCCAACGGACACTGTGTGTTCACAACCCCCCCAGGCATAGCAGCACTGACCACCTCCCTGCCTGATACCCCACACCTGAGGCCCCCTTACTCGCCAGCTGGTCCTGCTTGAAGTTTGCTGAAGAGCATAGATGTGTATCCTGTGCACACCTGGGTTATAGGAGATATAGACGCTTACACCTAGCAGCCAACACTAGGCACCCAGGCTGTGACCTCCTCTAACCATCGCCCCAGAGCCCCTCACTCACCTCCCTCACCCCTGTGAAGGACAAACGGTGGTGATCACGCACAGGGCTCAGCCAAACAAACACACCAACCAGACCCGTTTTACATTCGACTGGTCCCCTTTATACCCTTTTTTGCCTACTCCCCTCTTTGTTCCTCCCTGTGCCTCTTGCCCTCTGTGTCCCCCAGGGGTTTGTACAGCTCTGCCCATTCCCGCACCCATCCTGGGCTGGGTTTCCCCTGGCTTATAGTCATAGCCATTGCTAAGTACAGGTTGATCTTCCTGGAAGTGGTGCCAGTAGTTTCTTTCCAATCCATCTGTGTGGTTGGGTTTTGTTATTGTTTTGCCATATCTGCAGCTCTGTCTGTTTGTTTCTGGTTCCCACCTTTTCCCCTTGATTTCCCAATCAACAAGGTCCCCAGTCAGATAACCTTGCTGGAATACACCTTCCCTCACCCTTGTGAATTAGTGTGACTGACCAGGTTTCGTTGCCATTATTTGCTGCCTTACCATTTGTCAGTCAAGATTGTGTCCCCGTGTGTCTTGTTTATGGCTTCATCCTTTCTTTACTATCCCTTTTCTTCATTGAAGAAGGTCCTTGACCAGATGCCCTTAAAAGAGCAGACACTTTCCTCCCACTTACCCTTACACAAGGATCAGAGTATACATTGGCAGATCTCCAGGAGGCAGAATATAACTACATTTTCCATTTCCACACTGAACTCTGTCAGTGTTATTCTGGAGTGAGCTTCAGCATTACTATTTTCTGAGTACAAACTGAATTAAAACCAGTGTGGCCTGAGGACTAAAGTACTGCCATAGAAAGCTTTAGGTCCAGCTGGGTGAAAGGGAACAATCTTTCAGTTTGGTCCCCCCTCCCATCAATTGTCTTAGACTGCAAATATGTGGTGGAAATGTATATTATTTGAGCCATAACTTGGGCCCACCTTTTAGGATAATCCCATGTGTGCTGATAATTCTGTGTTCATTTGCATATTTTTAACAACTTGGGTTGGTGACTGCTTGCTGTAGCAAGGAATTACAGAGGTGGAAAGTGGAGAAAAATACCACTGCAGGTGCTACCTGTATTTACAGGAGACTGGAGTAGAGAACAACATTACTTAAGACTGTTCAACAGAAAATTTGATCAGTTTCTCATGACCTCTTGCCTGTTTCCCAGCAAAAGTGGGCCTGTTGCCTACAGTTAACTGATGTGAAAGTTTGTTAACATAACGAGAATTCCTCTGATTCCTCTGTGAGATTTGTTCAGCTCAACTCAACTGCATGGCACAGATGAACAGCAGTGAAAACAAAGAGGAAGATACAAACTGTCAGCTGAAGAGATCCAAGAGCATTTAACCTCAGAAAAGTGTCTGACTTATGCAGTCTGGGACAGACTTTAATGGGTATCAGAAATTCATCTGAAATAATAATAAGAAGAGGCATAACCTGGAAGTGTTACTGATTTGTGGAGACTTCTGCTTTTCTGAGCTACCATATGCAAATAAAGACATCCAGATGGGACTGTCAATAAATGAAGATATGTAGGCATGCAGCTGGCTTTGGTCAGGTGCATTTTGGTCTGTAGAAGGGGGCTGAAAATGGACAGGCTTCAGAATTTGTAGCAAACACAGTGGAGAACAAGAAAGTTTGAAGAGCATCCTTGGGGATGTTCTGTTTCCAGACATTTTAAAGACTAAAGGCTGTAATGGTTTAGGGTCTAAGGACCAATAGCAAATGCTCTCTGTTAACCCCCCTCCCTCCCCAAAGGGGAAGAGAAAAGGAATAAGGGAGACAGAGACTTGTGATTAGAAAAGGAAACTAGAACAGCTTTAATGAAAATAAGAATAATAAAATAGAATATGTACAAATATATACAAAACCAGTATGGAACCCGACCCCCTGATGGTAATTACATCACTGTCACCACTAATGCTGTGGAGCAGGCACTGGGGAGTCCCAGACTGGGCCCAGCAGCAGATGGGAGCTGTGTTCAGGAGTTGGATTCTGCTATCGGATTCAGGAACTGAATTGGGATTAAAGGCAGAATGGACAGAGTCCTTCTTGGATGCTTCAAGGAAGGAACTGAAAAGCACCTGAGCCAAGCTGAGCAAAGCTGGCAAAGCAGTCCAAGAGGGGAAAAGAGCCTGGGAGCCCGTAGAGAGAGAGCTATAGACTCTCCAGATCCCTCTGCTTTATACCCAATGTGACGTGTATATGGGCTGGAATACCTCGTTGGTCAGTTTGGGGTCACCTGCCCTGTCCACTCCTCCCTGCAGGTGCAG
>JANHGN010019276.1:57742-87942 GCA_024605025.1 Megaceryle maxima | reverse complement strand
AGTAAATTATTGATGGAGCTGGATTAAAGAGACA
The DNA here is from genome assembly GCA_024605025.1 of Megaceryle maxima. NCBI lineage: Eukaryota > Metazoa > Chordata > Aves > Coraciiformes > Cerylidae > Megaceryle > Megaceryle maxima. The sequence continues at coordinate 87,908 of JANHGN010019276.1, read as the reverse complement.
GCGAAACTGGAACTGCCGGCGCTGGCAGTGGGACTCCAACGTGGTAAACTTCGAAGTGAAATTGCTGAACTCTGCAAAGGGAGAGTTTAAAGTCGGATAGCATTTTGTTGTTGTTTAATCCTACACACCCCACACCTTCTTGCCCATTAAATGCAGAATTTGGTAGTGCATGAGCAGTTTTTGCCCTAGATCTAAGCTTTTAATTTAAAAAACACAAACACCTCAATTTAAGGGAACTTCCTCTCTTAAAAGTCTAGCAAGTAAAAATATTTTTGCGCATCCTGTACAAAGCAAATGAACTTTCACAAGACTGCATGACTTTAGGCTACGTAGAAGGTATATGTACAACCCTGAGAAAGGAATTTGTGAATTTTTTGCAAGCAGATGAAAAGCCTGGTAGACATTGGGCATCATGTAGAATTGTGGCAAAGCAATGGCAGGGTGGTTGGGTTTGACAACTAACAACATTGTAAAGCTTTGACAGAATAAGAACTTACATGTGGTGTCAATCATTCTCCACATGCCACTTCCAATTTGTCTTGCTGTAAGAGGACATCTGTCCCCATTGGCATCTGAAATACAACTGTCAATGTCACTGCACCAAGGACAGAGAGCACTGAAGGAGCAGAGCATGGCATGGTACAAGCAGTTGTTTCAGTGTTGCCTATGAAAAGTGTAAGGCTGAAATGGGGGAGAGATACCTCTGAGATGTGTCTTCTACTCTGAAGCATCATCTTCAGAAAAGTGGACTAAGGGGGGAGCAGTAGGTATGAGAGTGGCTGAAGCCATGGCTTGGTCTTAGAGTGAAGAACAGAAGTTTGTTTGCAACACGAAAGTTAGGACGTTTGGAATGTTCTAGTAGGAGGATTTATCTTTTTTTTTTTTCCTTTAAAAATAAACTATTTCAAAAGAAAACCTCTTTAACAAGTTAGAAGTTACAGAGCACCATACAACACTTAGACTAAAACTGCAGTATATACGATATGTCAACCATACAGCCTGTCCTGCATGCTTGAAATGAGAAAATTTTAAACAGAAAGATGCTGAGAGATATGTAAAGAAAGGAGTGGATTTGCTTGAGCAAATTTTTCTCTTCTAAATGCACTACTGAAGTCTGGGAGAGCTTCCTCCATTAGCTGGCTGTGCTGCAGCACAAATCCACTTCTGCCGCAATCTCCTCCTTGGAGAAAAATGAGAATACCTTGGTTTGATTCCTTCCCACATTGGAAAGTTAAAGATGAAGGGATGACAAAAACTCTTGGCTGAAAAATCTTCATGATAGCTGCTAAACAGAAAATCCAAGGGAGTTTTTAGAGTACTCTCTGATTATCTTTTTAAAAATTATTTTTATTTTTTGAATCATAATACACAAATTGTGAGCAAGTTGGTAGCTTGCAGTACCCCAAGCGTACTCCCTCCATGGAAGGGAGCTTTGTTGAGAAGTTCAGGCACCCACAGTGGCACTGACAGTGGGAGAAGAGCAGCATTGCCAAACCTGCTTGAGACACCAGCAAAACTAAAGAGCTAGACTCCTCAGTCTGAGGCTGCTGTGACTGTGTTCCCTCCAGCTGCAGTCACTCGATGCTCTCATTTGTTTGCACAACTGTCTTCAATGCATGCAAAGTCCTGTCTTGCAAACTGCATTATGATAGCTTCAGTAATGGAGATTGTGAGCTGGGTGCCTGTGCTGTCTGCATGGATATGCTCTTAGCCATGTTTTGATTAAAAAGTTGCACGTGGCAGGGAAGGAAAGCTATTCTTGCAAGTCTGTCTATCCTATAGTTGTATTTCATCTTCATTCTAATCTTCTGAGAAGCATATATACCACTATCTGACTGACAGTGCAGTCCAGACTAGTTCTCCATCCTCTTGTTCCACCCACTGTTATATTTGTATTGAGGGGTACACAGGTTGTTCTGTGTCTGCTCTGGCTGCATCTGTTAGAAGTAAGGTAGTTATGCTGTGCCCTGGGGCAGTGTCTGAGTGTGTGTGGTAGTGACAACTGTTAGTGGAAAGAATGACTGTGCATGTGGGGCCAACACAGCATCGAGGCAGGAGACCCTGCTCCTGTGTGACTCTCACAAACACAGCAAGTGATTGATCGGTGAAATGAGAGGAATTTACAAGTCAGAATTGTAAATCAATTCCACGTAGTTTTTGGTTGCTGCGAGAAAGAAGCCTTGAGTTCCACTCATGCTCTTGTACCCCTTTTGAAATGTTCTATTACAAATTTGCTGCTTATTTATGATCCTCTTTGGGCGAGAGAAATTAAGTCCATCTAGGGTTGCCACCACATAATAAAAGTATGATTTTATTTGCCATGATCTTAATGTACTTGAGAGGAAGGTGGATGTAACAGGGTGAGACTGATCCAAAATGTATGTCTGCAGTGCACCCTCACAGTTGCTTACTTGTCACTTTACCCTCAGTTATGCGAACTGTAGTAGTAAAAATGTGCAAGCTGTGTCATCTTTGTGTGTGGAGGAGCACAACTGCAAATTCCTGACTGTGAAAACTCGCTATTTTCCTTCTTTTTGCTTTGTTTTGAGTACGTACTGATGGGACCAGAACCCTGTTGTAGCAGAGGAAAAGCTCCAAAGGACAATTGGCTCGCCTCCTATTTTTATTTGGAGTTTTACAACCTGTAATAAAAGAGCACCCAGACAATGCTCTGGGCACTGTGGATGATCTTATTTAAAAAATACATTTGTAAACAAATGGCTTCATCAACCACCTTGGATCAGATCAAATAAAACTTGCTATATTTATACTGTTGCTAAGTTAAGAGCCATGTGTTGCTATCTATTAACAGACTATTTACATATATACAGATGCAAAATACTCTGGTAACAGAAATTGTCTTTTCTGTCAGAATCTCCCATTGTTTAGCAGCTATTTCAACCTCCAAGGTCCTCATAGTGAAAAGAGTCTGTGTGGTGAACTAGGAGGATTAAACCCCTGCTTTGCACTGATTCAGTGGACAGATATTCCAGAGCTCTTAGGGAGTTTGTTATGAAAATGTAGTTAATCAGAGAATCATGTGCTGGGCTGGAATAAACTGCATTAAATCTCTGAATCTAGAAAATTACTTTTTTTTTTTGGTCTTGTTTATGAAAAAACAGGATGAAAAGATGTGTGAATTGTGGTAAGAATAGGCACAAGAGCTATATTTATTCATGTAAGGCTGCTTAAGAAACAGCATTCAAACCAAATGTTTACCCTAGTCAGACAGAAACACAAACCCCTGTAACATGCAGGGCACACTTGTGACTATTGCCCTCCTCTAATATTGCCTGCTGTTGGTAGGGATGCTGCCTCGCATCTGGGGTCTGATCTTACACAGAAAATTTCTGCAAGGCTTTTATTATTTTCTGCCTAGGAAATGCTAGAATAAAATAGAAGAGAAGCCCGAAGTGACATGCAGTCTGTTATGTGCATTACTAAAAATTGTCAGACTTCCATTTTGCAGTGGTTTAATAATGCTGGGGAAACTAAATATACTCAGTTACAAGTTAAAATCAAGAACCAAGAGCCATATCTTTGGAATGATCGCACACAATTTTTTTCCTCCAGATAGGATAAGGGTGATCTGCCTTTTGATATGGTCTCCTCTTTTACAACATTCACTCCTAAGCAGTTAATTCATTATCTTGTTCAAGTGATGGGATCTCGTAGATCCAAGCTTCAGTATGAAAAATTATAGTTTATTGTAAAGGAAAAATTAATAAAAATAAATAGATTATTTATTCCACTGAGGTCTGGAAACGGGTATGGAGACTTCCAAGGAATATGCTTGTCTGCCATGGAGCACGTGGCTACCTTTGCACCAAGACTTCTATCCAGTTAGCTGACTGGGGAGAAGTAACTTCTCATTAAGTTACCAGAGAGCTCTTGGGACTGTTTGGCCAGGAAGACCATCGCAATGTTTTGCTCACATGGGAAAAACCACTACTGGAACCTCAGTTCACGGTGGTTCCATTCCTGATGGTGACAGTGTCCTTGTGGGTTTTCCCTTGCCCTGGTGGGTGCTTGGGTGAGGAGCTCAGCTCCCTCTCTGCCCGTGCCGAGTGCCCTGACACTGCTGCGGGCTGCAGCGCTGGATCGGGGCCAGGGCGAGCCTCAAGCGCTGAGCAGCGTGCTGGCCTCCCTGCCTCCTAGTGCTAGTTTGGGCAGAGCCCCCGTGCCCGGCCGAGGGCTAGTCTGCGCACGCACGCCCACGCCAGCGGAGCATGAGCTGTGAGGGGAAACTGACGGAAGCATCTTAGCTTAAGTTTCTCTAAGAGTGGTTTCATCCTGCAGCCAAAATGGTTGAAATGGCTTTCAGCTAAGCATAGAGACTGCTTTGGCCAAGGGAGGTGCATCTGTGTGAGTCCTTGGCCCCAGCAAAAGGGGACACTGGGTGAAGTGGTTTTGGGCGGATAGAGACAGTAATACAGACGCATAGGCCCCTGGCAGGTGCCATGGGCTAGGAGCTCCTTGAGCTGCCCAGCAGCCTAAGGGTTTCAGTAGCTGTCATTGCTGTTCATTTCTTTTTCTTTTTTTTTTTTTTTTTTTTTTTTAAAGTGTTTGCAAAATGTAGAAAAATGCAGCAGGTCCAGAAAAACTGGAACTGTTTGGTGCAATTATTCAGAGCAATGACTTTGAACAGACAAACCTTCCATGTTAAACCTCTGCCTAGAAAGTGCTGCAAATGCAATAATTGAATAGTAAGAGAAAAATGTAATAACTGTAATCCTCCTTTAAGAGAAAGCAGTGCTCAAATATAAGCCTGATTTAAGGTATGCATGCTGTGGAGTTTCTTTACGAAAACTGCAGAGACCCATAGAGAACACAGTTCCATTGAATGCAGGGAAAGCAGAGCAGATGAGTTAAGCAAGATGCTTCTCCAGGATCACATCTATTGTCTGGAAAATTTATAATCATGCCCTGTACAACAGAGTCAGGTGTTTGTGTTGTTATACCACATGACATGGCAATGTAGCACAAGTGTATGGCAACAGCTGTAGGAACAGCAACAGTGCAATACCACTCTTCTGAAATTTCCTACGGGATCTTGAACACCATTTCCAGCTTTTCAGGCACTTTAGAATTGGTGACTGTCCTGCATGCTTTCTAACCCTAAACCATCAGGCCTGATAGTCAAAAGAATTTTGCCTGGTCAGGCAATGATCCACATAGCAGCAAAATGCCTGAAGTTGCCATTGCATTTGTGTGCAAGAGCCCGAGACCACAGGAAAATATGGTATTTTCATGTTCAGATGATCAATCAGTGTGTCCTGCATTTGAGGGGCAACGAGTTGGCAGTGAAGTGCAACACTTGGGAGGCACTTGGACTTCCTGCAAACTCAAGATTTCTTATCTCCTCCATAATAGAACACAAACTGCCTCCTGTATCCTCCTCACTTCAATCCCGTGTGCACTATTGGGGGAACCAGTTATAATCCCCTGGTTTATTGTAGAAAATTGTGTGCATGTGTGTGTGTACTCTATTAACAATCATCATAACTTCTTTCAAGGTTCTTCTTAGCAAGGGCAACCGCCGCTGGTGTTTTGGCTCTCCTTCAAACCAGTCTTGTCAGCAAGAAAAACCATATGAATTTGGAGATTGAAATCAGTTGCCCCAGGGTACCAGGTCCGGTTTCATTTTAACAATAAAAGAATCTGATGCCTTTTAGCAGGCAGGTAGTTATTGCCTAGATGAAGGAAGAGTTGTAATAGTAAATCTAGAATTGCATTCAGATGTGACATCAGCTGATATATAAATACTGTATATCTTGCCATATCCACCCACTCTTTCTATATGCAGGGAAATATGAACCAAAGGAAAAGTCATATGTTGGGCTGGCTCCCCCAACTCCACAATTATGTGCTAGTAATCCTGAACTTCCTCTGCATTTGCAGGTAGCTAGAGGGGCCTGAATCCTAATGCTGTGCTCAATTTCATACACTGTTTACATTAATCTACAAAAGCTCGAGTGTGTCTGTGTTTCCAGACACAAACGACTTCAGGACAGAATAAAAGTTTGAAAGTTCCTGGGAAATCACTGTCCTGGAAAGGCTCTCTTTTGTAGACTGCATGGAGTTGTGATGCCCTGATCTCCCATGGTTAACGTGCTCACTGGAGATTAACATTCAGTTGACTGATTTCTACTAAAATTGGAGATGGGAGGCCTAAGTAAGGTATTGATTAATGGGTGCAAATGACCTCTTAATGATGACATATTCAGAATAAGCCAACTTTGCCCCAGCAAAGGAATGAATCATGGATTATTTAGTAGCTGATCATCTTATCATTGTGTCAGGTGTACCATAATGGGTGTAACGACTTCCAGAGTTTTATCCATATAGTTCCTTAACATTGTCACATAGTCATTGACAAATAGTAAATTACTAGTGGGGGCACATGAAGTCAAAGGTGGCATCCTTGTCCTTAAACAGAGATTCCCAAGGAATTCCTTGCCAAGTACACTATTGTTTTTGCCAAGTACACTATTGTCTTGGCTGCTGTAACTTATCTTGGTGACTGAAAACCAACCTGGCCAGTGTCTCTTTCTGAGTGCAGTCATAGCTTGTTGATCTGGAAGGGAGTTGTTAGCGGTGTGTTAATTGCAATCTGAGAACCGTGTTTCAGAGCCCCAGCAGGATGGTGGCTCCTCAATGGTACGGGAGCAGCTGTTGACGGTGGCTCTAATTGCTGCCCTGTACTGTTGATAAAGTGGAGCAGGGGGGGCAAAGCCCTGCTGGGCTACAGCTTAACAGCTCCCCTTATGAATAACCTTCCCGAAGGTGCCGCTCATTCTTCCAGTCAAGCTCAGTGGAATTATTCTCACCCATGCAGCTTAATCAGCAAGAAGTGCATTTGGCGTATTGTTGGGAAGGAAACTGCTCTCTGCTATTGAGCACTAGCTGGGGCGTAGCTGCCAAGATAAATAAACAGTTAGGTCTGTACATCTAGACATCTCCTTGTTGCTGTCTGTATCCAGAATTTAGTATCAGAAAGAATTTGGATTCTATTTTCATTTCATCATCTCCCCTCTCCAAAATGTAGTGTGGTTCATTTTTCAACCAAGTAAGCTGAAAACTCAGAGCATGGATTCATGCAGTTCTGACATGGTGCACCCCAACCTCTGGGAAAGCTTTTTCCTTTCCTATTAGGTTCTTCATTGCTGCATGTTGCTCTCTTCCATGGGCATGGAAGTAGAACAGCAATGCTCATGCCTGCTTGCAATGTCTGTGCGTTAGTGTAGCATGGAAGACTGGGGAGGACAATGAAATTAGGTGGTGATTCTTGGTTTGAGTTGTGGTTTGTTTTTTCAGTTGGGGAAAAAGTGGAAAATGTGAAATGTTATTAGTTTAAAAAAAGACGTGAAGACAATTTTTTTGGACACAATTAAGGTATTTAAGATATTGTTTCAATTTTAGCTGTTTCATACTCAATTAAAAGAGCCTCAGAAAGAAAATGTATTACAAAATGAAAAAAATGTAGAAGCTTGTGTTGGAAGTCACAAATAGTAGATTTTGCTGTGGAAAAGTTTTCTTGGAAAAAAAAAAAGAAAAAAAAAAGTTGTCCAATTTCACTAAGAGATTTAATTTTATAGGCAATTTACTACTTTGATGAAGTAGCTTTATCAACGTATCTTGAAACAATTTCATGATCTATCTCTTATCTTTGTGGGTTAATTTTTCTTGATGAAATTGCTTTGTCTGTCTTGTGTCTTCAAATTGATAGCAAGCTGATCCTTTACTCAACCTGCTCCCTTTTGATCTGATGCTACATTTGTCTCAGTCATAGAAAATGTTGCTCAACAGGATATCAGTCCCTTTGACCTTCTCCTGGGATACATAGTCCCATATGATGCAGCACCACACGTGCCTTAAAGCAGGAGTTTACAATCTTGCAGATTGAGCAAGGTAGAACTGGGGTGCTTTAATCTTTGTACAGCTTTAAGCAATCCAGAGATGACATTACTTCAGTACTGAGTTCCATGTCTTTGCTTCACTGTGGTTGGCAGGATCTACTAAAAAAATGGCAAGTATGTGCTCAGTGGAAAATATTCAAAAGGAAAATTAAATTAATAAAAAACAACCAACCAAATGCCACAGTGTTTGGTGGGTTTTTTGTTGTTGTTGTTGTTGTTTGTTTTTTTGTTTTTTTTTGTTTTTTTTTTTTTTTTTTTTTTTTTTTTTTTTTTGTGTGTGTTTGTTGTTTTTTTTTTTTAATTAAAAAAGAGAAAACCGTTGCTTAAGCTTTTCTTGTGGCCTATGCCTCTCCTTCTGGCTCTAGGAAATGAAAATATGAATGTACCAATCACTCTTAAAAAGTTGTTCTTCCTCAACCTCACAAACACTCTTGAGAATAACAATCTCTGTTTTTGAGGAAGAACAGACAAAATAACATTAGTGAAATAAGTATGGTTCAACAACAGGAAAATATGGAAATGAAATTGATACAGCCACCCAGCACATTTAACATCAGAGTAACTTCACTAAAAGGCAAAGGTTGCCAAGTTCCTGTGCTCTAGCAACTGTGATATTTTTCTTATTGTCCCAGCACAATTGTGTCATTTCCAGAAAGCAACATAGCCTTTGTGTAGAACTGCAGGTAAACAACATCATTAATACTGAACAGTGACTGTTTTCTACCCTCTTTATTGTGAAAGAAGCAGACATTTCTGTTCTTGCAGGGACATTGTTACAAAATCATTTGAGAGACAGATGAAGTAATTGAAAATATTGCCAGCTGTTCATTACGACCTCTCATCCGGATGTTGCTCCCCACACAGCTGAGCTGCTGGAACAGATCCAATGGGTGTTTCCTACATCATAAAACTGGACATATTAGTGCAAGCTTCAACAGTGGGTTTAGATAAGTAAGCCAAATTTCTCCAGGAGCAGGTTGGGGGTGCTCATATAACCCATCAGTGTTCAGCTTCTAGAACTGGGGATTACATCTGAGTGAGGGGCAAACAACATTCCTTTACAAGCTACATTTAAGGCACGGGTGTTGGAATCAGGTTTTGCATCCTTTGTCATGAATGTGCAACTTTCATTTAAAAGCTGTTTGGGTTTCACTCTTCTGTTATTGAGAACAGACAGAGGTTTCATTAACAAAACAAATGAGGGTGCAGAGAACAACTGAGATTTCTTCAAAAGCTTTTGCCTCTGCCCAGTCCTTTGCCTATTCCCAGATTTCACATGTCCATGCTCTGAGAAACAGCACAGTAGGACCATTGTAATCTGGCTGGCCATGGATCTGCATCTTTTCTGGTCTCTGATAAGGCTTTTCCTGCAACTGGGTCAGAATGTGTGTCCGTGCATGTGTGAGCACATCTCTCCCTTTTCTCCAATTTCTGATGGGTAGCAAGGGTGGAGCCTGCACTGCAGCTTTCCTTTTAACAGGAGCACAATCTCTCTCTTCTCTCTCTGACTTTATAGCTTTGTGGTATTTGTAAGAATTCAGATGGAATTTAATTTAAATTATCCAATTCATTTGAAAGTTATTGGAAGGGAGGATGGCCAGTCATGCAGAAATTCACATAGGGGGACTGCTCATGCACATGCATACGTATGCTACATACACACACTACACCCCCTCACCCCGCCCCCTGCCAAAGGTAATGGGTGTATATTTTGGTTTATTTGTAAACTGTGTTTGCAGCTATCACAATACTTTCAAGAGAAAACAAAATAAACAAACACAAGCTTATGGACAAAACTACAGGTTTTTTTCTTTGCTGGTCTAAATGGCTAAACCCATAGATCAGAAAATAAACATTCATTTAACCTTTTTGTTGTTATCGTTCTGCTCATCTGGCATAAATTTAAAAATAAACAATCAAACAACCAACCAAACCAAACCAAAACAAAAACACACAAAAAAAACTCCCCAAAACAAACCAAAAAAACCCCAAACAAACAAAACCCAACAAAACAACACCCCTTTTTGGGCCTGCGATTATTTTAACCTGCCAGTAACCCCCTTGAGTTCATCAGAGCAAAAGACAGCAAAAGCCTGTTTATTGTCCAGCAGGCACCTACACATGTTGTAAGCGAAGTTCCATCTGGTCACAACATTGTGGATCATCTGGGTAACAGCCAGGCTTCATTTGCTTCATGTCCTGGACAGCATGGAGGCAGCCGAATAGGAATATTTAAATGACTGACCAACCGCAACCGAGTTTGCCCCTGAGGATTCGTCTCATAATGGCTCCTCACTATGGAGCAGTAGTGGCTCTGTGATTTGTTTTCTTTTTTAAATGACTCAAGCTGGGCTCTGTAGAATGATTTAGCCTTTATATTAGGTGCTGAAAATTTACTGGGAACACGGTCGGGCTCTCACCTTGGGAGATCTAGAGGTGGATGTTGACTGTACCTGAAATTCTTCCTGAAACATGTTTGTAAGCAAAAACCTGAAGAATTGTGGACTGCGTAGCACAGCTGTTAACCTGAGCCTGACAAGGTGCTTGTACCAGCTGTGCTTCACACCTACCTGGAGGGCAGGTAAGGTGCTATCATGTCAGAATTTTCCAGGCATTTGAAATCACTCAACATCTATTCCACGCGAGAACAAAAGACAGAGAAAGTGGATGCATCACTTAGTTTTGCTTAACCCATGACCTGAGCACCTCAGAGAGACTTTCGGTGGCTGGCACTGCCACCCTGATGGTAGTGATGGGTGGGCAGGGACCCCCAGGGAAGCACTGCCTCTGTCTCCACAGCTTGCTCAGCTCCCCCGTGTGGGCAGGAGCAGCTCACTGCTAGTGGTGCTGCCTGCAGCCCTGGTGGGATGTCCCGCTGCCAGATGTATGCTCCCCTTCAAAAACTGTTCTGCAGATCTAGAGGTGGGTGCTGGACTATGAAAGAGTGGCAGACGGCTGTCTAACACAAGCAAGTGCAGATTCAGTAACAAATGTTGATGGAGGCAGTGCTTGCTAGATGAGTAATATCCTTTTGCTGGGGTGTGCTGGTATAGGCCGGGATAGAGTTTTTCTTCATAGTAGCTGGTATGAGACTATGCTGTGGATTTGTGCTGTTAACAGTGTTGATAATTCAGGGATGTTTTAGCTATTGCTGAGCAGTGCTTACAAGAGTCGATGTCTTTTCTGATTCTCACTCCACTCCACCAGTGAGTAGGCTGGGGGTGCACAAGAGGCAGGGAGGGGACACAGCTGGAACAGCTGACCCTGACTGACCAAAGGAATATCCCATACCATATGACACCATGCTCAGCACATAAAGCTGGGGGAAGAAGGAAAGGGGGACATTCAGAGTGATAACATTTGTCTTCCCAAGTAACCATTACACATGACAGAGTCCAGCTTTCTTGGACATGGTTGAACACCTACTTGTCATTGGGAAGTGGTGAATTCATTTCTTGTTTTGCTTTTGCTTGTGTGCATGGCTTTTGCTTTATTTATTAAACTGTCTTTATCTCAGCCCATGAGTTTTCTCTCTCTTTTAGTCTTCTGGTTCCCTCCCCTCTCCTGATGTGAGGAAAGTGAGTGGCTTTGTGAGGCTTAGTTGCTGCCTGGGATTAAACCACAACGCAGGGATACAAGGATATGCAAATCCCAATGTGCTGCAGGAATGGTATAAGTGCTTCTGAAATTTCAGTTGCTCTGTAAGTACTTTATTGGTAGTGTCCAAAGATGCCTTTTTAAGCACAGCAAATATTTTGAAGTTCAGTAGGGGCTCACTTCTTATTTATGATAACAAACTTATTCAGTGAATGATACAGAGAAGTCCCTGGTTTTATAAACCTTCAGAGGTGGCTGTGAGAGGTATTCCTTTCTGCTTCAAAATGTGGGCAATCTTCTATAAAGATGTGATTCATGTAAGATCCCAGAGTAAAAATTATACAGGAAAAATGGCTGAGATACCACAGTAAGTAACATCTGTAGGGATGGGGCATGGGCTGTTCCTTTCAGAATATCTCAGAAAGACAGTATTTAGAGGAATTATGTGATTTAATTCTTGCACAATTTGCAGTTAGATGCTGCAGAGGCCGTAGTGTATTTGGGGGATTTCACTCATCCTCCAGCTGGGCATACCTATGCCTACATGCTCCCATGGCCAGTCCTTGTGCGGGCAGCAGGGCCACCCAGCAACAGAGAAAGATGTGCTTAAAAGTTCACAAGACTAGATTTCAGCCCTTTTATGTCTGTATCTTTATATATCTCTGTATATCCTGTATCTAAAGATTCGGATGCAGGCATGCACATAAATATCTTTCTTCAAAAAGGTCAATAAAACCACCGTCGTTACTCAGCGGTAAGGTTGTGCCCGAGCCTGAGGAGGCAGTAAATGGTGAAGGTTCATTAAATTTAACCAAACTGCGCCAAAATAAGGCTTCCCTTCTCGGGCGCGGCAATAGCTGTAGAAAGCCGCTTGGAGTCACTGCAGTCCAGCAGCAGGGCCGGGGCCGGCGCCGGGACCGAGACGCGGCGGGGGGCGGCGTGCACAGCCCGGCGAGGGCTGCCCGACCCCCGGCTTCATCCTCGGCTCCCCGAGCGGTCTGACAGCCCAGGACTTGTTAGAGTTATTCCGAAATAATTGACCCTTATTTTTACATTTACAGTAGGTGATGTGCCTGCATTTAAGCGTGGTTACGAGAGCAGATACTAACGCGGTGTATTTTACCAGGTGTTTGAGGAATATCTTTATGTTTTGCAAAGTGCCGTAAAAACAAAGTGATAATTTGTTAGGGGAAAAAAAAAAAAAAGATTAAATTATTTCATGTCTGCTTGTTTGCTGAGGTACGTGCTGATGTGACGTGCATGGTCTCGTTGAGGGGATGGGGTTTCCCATGCGCTCACATGCGTCTGTAGCGATGCACTTCTGCAGGGCTAGAACCTTTGGGAAGAAAGGAAATGCTTTTGGAAAAAAAAAACCAAGCAGCTCTCTCGGTGTCAAATGAAGATTACTAAAATGGATGGAAATTGGCAGAGCACAGCTATTGAGAAAAATATTGGCCTCAGTTTGTAACCTCGGAACAGCATGTGGTGTATTTTATTTGAAAAATTTAGTTTTAAAATTTCCATCTCTTTTTCCACCACTATTATACAGAAAATCTCACAAATGCTGCAATTGTTAAGAGAGATTTAAACACAAAGCATTTCATATGCCGGTCTCAAATGATAAAAAGTATTTTTAGCATGCTACTTAACAAGAGGACATGCTGTATTACAAGTCAACATTAAAGTAACTAATTTACAATGGTGCAATTGGCAAAGAGGTATAAAAGCATTCTAGCTGTAAGCAATAGTACTAAAAGTCTATTAAATTATTATCTTATAGTTTTAGTGACTAATAATGACTTGAATAAACACAAATCCATTTGTTTTGTGAAGGAATCTTGTGTGTCTCTCAGAGGCGGGATGATTTCCCTGGGCAGGAACAGCATAGTCATGAGTGTCATGAAATATTCTGCTATCCACTGTCCCTTCTTCACATTTTCATTTACAGTCCAGATATTTAGACCATGCTGAAGCACTGAATGAAACGTTTACGGTACCACAGTTGCCCTAGTTGCTATGTCTCTTTTTGTCTCCAGCATTCTTATTTCAAGGGTGACGTATTTCCTTCTGGACAATATCCTGAGCCACCAGACAAATGCATATTGAGTTTGTTTAGCAAAGGATCAAAGCAGAATGCAGAACTGATGCTGAGCAGGCTGTGGTCACAGGCTGCAATTCTCTGGGCAATTCCAGAGAAGCTGTGGCAATTGGTATCTAATAGCATTTGTCAGAAGGGTGAACGTGGTGTAAAGTGCTGAATGGGAAGAAAGCTACTGCAATTAGCCTATTAATGACAAGAGATATTTTGTAACTAACTTAAAAGATACACATAAACTCTTGTCATTCTGAATAGAAAATAGATTGTATAACTGCATACAACTGATGACAAGTATAAAATAATAATTTTAAAATCATTTAAATCACAGAAAACCCAAATACTTTAAAACAATAATCAGCACAATTATATCCTCACATATATTTGCTTTTCATATGAATATTACTGTATGTTTAGGAGTGATTTATTTATTTGAAACTGTTTTCAACACTGAAGTTTTAATGTTTGCAATAACACTGATCCTGTCAGCAGATTCTTTTGAAAAATACCACAGAGGATTCTATCTTGAATATTTCTATAAATGTGCTTACTTACCATGGAATAAGACACTGGTATTTGCAGCGTTCCAAGTGTAAAACAGCCTGAGGTGCTGCGCAAGAGGACATAAAAATAAAGACTTCATCAGCTTCTGGAGAATCGGAAAGACTTTTCCACAGAAATATTCAGGAAGAATTCTGTGTTTTGCTCCTGCCTGGATACTATCTCAGCCCAGCTCCAGTAGACCTGAATCTTAAGAATGTAAATGACAATATTTAATTATAGCATTTTTTTCCTTCAGCTACTTACTTGACCTGAATTATGCTTTCCATCGGAAGCCTAATTTGTCTCTGCTCAATGGCATAATTTCCACTATCTGTATAATTAAAAATTAACAAATGCACACTTAGAGTTTCCACTGTGGCACATGAAACATTTAATTTGGTTTATTTACCTTCATTCTGTCTGATCAACCCAGCCCCAATTTACATGCTATCTATTTCTACAGCAAACCTTCTTCTTATATATTGCACATATGAAGGTGGTATATAGTATTTGTGACTTGCTTTAGACTTTTGCAGATTTCATAAAGAGCCTGAATGCAGACTAGTTGAAGAATCTGAAGTATCCACAAGAAATATGAGTCCAAGCAAATGCGGACATTTTCAATTTGTCCATTTTTAAATGGAGATAAACCCTTCAATAAGCTTCTGTTAATGTACAGTCACTTTTCCGAGAAGTGCTGTTACAGAAGGTATATTAACTGTAATTTAGGATTGTTTATACTATAAATGTGGCCATTTGGCTCTTTTTAGCAGGTGGTGACAGCTTAAAATTATCCAAATGGACTGCATCACAGCATTTTTCAAGGTAATTGTTGCACTAATTTTTTTATTTGCTAGATAGAAAGTACTTGATCTTCAATAAAACACATCTTTAAGGAATTAATGAGTTTGTGAGTACTGTAAATACATAAAAACTTCTCTAACATCATCAGAGGCACTCTCTGACTTGGAAGTTGAAGAGCTAAGTCAGGCAAATTTTAATGTATTCTGCCAATACCTATTGAGCCATGAAGGAGTCTTCAGCACAAAGCCTGGAGCTGACAATGAACCCGCTCCAAATCCCAGGTAATTATGTTTTCCTCTTGTTTCTGGGATACTTCCTGGGTTAAAACACTGACATTAATTTGATGTGAAAATTGCTACTAGACTTTAGGGGACATTCGAAGTGCTAATACTTTAACAAAGGGAAAGCAATTCATTGTATTACACTCCCCAGCCCAAACTTTCAGGAGCTTTTAAAGCTAAATAGGCAACACCCGCCCCGCACATTCCTCCGGAGCACCTCCAGGGTGATCACTGAGCTGCTCAGTAGCGATGGGGCTGCTCGTTCCTCTTTGCAAGGAGAACACCACCTCAGGTGATCCTTTCCTGGAAGCAGAAGGAGGATTAATTAATTAAGAATGAGGAAGTGCTCCAAAAGGGTGAGAACACTCTTTTTGACTTTTCATGGCCATCTGAGAAGGGAGGAGACTGAAACTACCAAGAAAGACAGATACCTATTCCTGAGACTTCAGTAAGGTAAAGACTCAGTCTAAGGGTGTAATCCTGCACCCAGGGACAAATATCCCATTAATTCCGCTAGGATTAGATTAAGTTCACCAAGTGAAGGTTTGGAATTCTTCTCCCAGGGACTAAGCAGCCACGGTCACGGGTGACTGCAGAGGCAGCAGCCCTGGCAACAGTGGCAAGAGTCACGCTTCTATCGGAGCAACATCAGGCAGATTTTGTCCCGAAGACATGTATTTTGTTTTGGTTGTGTTAATTTTAAAAACATTGCCTCACATGGGGATTTTTATGGAAAAACAATGGAAAAAAAATGAAAAAAAAAAAGCAAAAAATACCTCTAACAAAGAAATTTGAATTGATAGGAAAGTGTTCACAGTTTTCAGATGAAAACTAACCTGTTTGATATTGTGGGGTTTTTTTTGGTGTGTTTTATTTACTTGCTTTCCATGTTATAAAAATGATAATAATTATAATGATCTTGATAATCTTATCTGAAAAAGATGACTCCTGCAGAGATTTTCTTAAAATTGGCAAAATTAATTTTCTACTCATCTCTTAAGTAATTCAAGTAACAATATAGGTAGTTCATGGTAGCTCAAATTGTTAAAAGTGCTAAAACTTCTCGAATTATCTCTGAAAAAAAAAAAAAAGACAAAAATGTTATTTATATTGCTGTGTGACAAAACCAAAGCACTTCAGACAAAGGCTCACTGTTGCCAGCCCTAGCATGAGACTGCTTCTTCTACCTTATATATGTATGTATTGGCATGCATTACAAATACTAGACTGCCATATAGCTTTGCAAACTCACATGATGATGATAAAGTCTGTTTAGTCTCCTCCAGCCTTTCCCCATGTTCTTCCCCACCTGGCTGCAGCTCACTCTTTCCCAGCGTGATCAGTTGCTGTGATGTTACATGCTTCTGTTCAAACCTTTGCTCTGCAACCCTGTAAGCATGGCAAAGCCTCAGCTGCCCCTTCTTCTTGTCTGTGGAGGTGGTGAAAAGAAACTGTAAGTGTTGACCTATAAGTTCTGCCCACCAAAAAACCTCCCAGAGTTTTCATTTACTTTAGATGATGCTCATAATATTGCTCATTTTTAAGCATTTGGAAACACTCATTATGCTTTGGTTTCGTTCATTCTGGTGGGTTTTTTTTGTGGTTTGGTTTGTGTTTGTCTGTGGGTTTTGGTTTTTCTTTGGTTGGTTGGTTTGTTGTGGTTTTTTTTTGTGTGTGTGTGTGTGTTTTTTTCCCCCAACAGTTAGTGGCTCAGGGTTCTTTATTATTTCTCTAAGATGCTGAGGACTTGTTTACTAATGATCTGTTTCTGTCCTAGCTTGGGATCAGTCTGACAACTTTGTTCACATCTGCCTGGTACCATAAACTCTCTAATTCCTTTCTGTTATTCACCAGTGTGAGAAATGAGGCAGATATTTTGTAGTTCTCAGTGTTTACTCATAAATATCTAACAGGCTAGCCCTTGCCTTTTAACCTGCAGATCCCCAAAATGTTTTATGGAGTCCAAACCATACCATATATTAATAAATAGAAATCTCAGTCACTGGGGAAGGGAGGAGGAAGAGAAACAGGGAAGACACTAGAGAATGGAGGCTAAAAGCTCTGCAGATAACCTCTTCTGTTAGCACTGTGAATACAAATGCTATACTAACGTGCTGACCTTATTTTATCTCTCTTCCTGTAAGCCTTTGAACTCAAACCTGGCAGAGAGCAGCAGCCAAAGCAATTATTTCAGTCTGGTCTTTTGGGCAGGCTGGGCAAAGGTGGCTGTCTGGGAGAGCACCCTTGGCAAGTTTTGTTAATCAAAATGTAACTGCATAAAGGAAAAAGCACATTCCCAATAGTGCTGATGAATTGTGGCACCATTAAACAGTGATAAAACTGACTTCAGCAGTTGTGATGTTGAGTGACACTGAAGCATGAAAAAACAATTTTTGATATCTCATCCTTCCCTACTTATCTGAAGAGGTAAGAGAAAAAGAAGAGAATTAGGATGGCAATTTATCCTGCAGGGAAAGGAAAAACCTGGGCTTCCTGTCAAGAGACCCAGAAAGCTTGTGAGTGTTGTTGTTGTTGTGTGTTTGTTTTGGGTTGTTTTTTTGTTGTTGTTTGTTTGGGTTTTTGTGTGTGTGTGTGTTTTGTTTGTTTGTTTGTGTTGGTTTTTTGTTTGTTGGTTTGGTTTTTTTGTTTGTTTTTGTGGTTTTTGTTTTTTTTTTTTCTTAAGCAAAAAAATTATGTTTTATATATTTTTTGCTGCAGGGTAAGCTAAGGACTATTCCCATTTCATTGCCCAGGATGGGAGTTGTTAAGTATCATGTCCACATAGCTGTGTACCAAGTGAGCGAGTCCTCACGCTGAGCTGGGAGTAGATCCCATAACCTGGGCATGACATCCCCAAGGGCTGGGCTGAGTCATTCCCTGTCTCCTCATTCTCGCCAGTTGGGTCTCCAGCTTGGGTTCTTTTTACCCTTATTCATGCGCAGATCACTAAGGGAAGGGGATGGGGAAAGTTATTTGCATTCCAACATTGCATTTAAAAGCTATAAATTACAGGCAACAATAAACAATCTCCCTGCTGATGGCACTGCTCATAAAAATTTGGATTTGTGCATGTGTTGTATTTGCATGTGTGTGTGCATATTCAGCCTCATGGAATTTTTCTCCTGGTTATGACGATGATATTAATTCTTTCGGGCTCTGAATGTAATGCCTGATGCACCGAAGATTTTGGCTGCTTTTGTTGGTTTGAAATAGGTCTGGCTGACAGAGTCATTCTTAATTCTGTCTTCTTTCAGTTGAGTTTCAGCATTAAGCCGTGAGAAAAAAGCTGCGGAAACCTTGGCTAAAAGTTAGACTAATGACAAAACCATTTTTGAACCAGTCATATTTACTATAGCCAGAAGGTTACACACTCCAGCTGCTGAAGAGGAAAAAGTGTTAGGCAGAGAGGAAAAAGGAGGAGAATGGCAAACCTGTAACATCTGTTGGGTGTCTACAAGCAGTCTGATTACTGACTGCTTGGGAGTGGGGTTTGAAAACGGAGGGAAAACAACTCTGTTTCTTTGAGTACTCTGCCCTAGCCTAAAGATGTGAATGTGAGAGTAAACTGAGAGTGGTGATGGTCAGAGGTCTGTATCTCTACTCTGCAAAAATCTGCCAGGTACATATGAGAAGGTCATGGCAATGCAGTGATCATTCAGCCTCGTGGATTACTGGGATCCAGTGTGCTTTGCAAAGCTTGCTCAGGTCCTCAGTCTGATGCATAATGGGAGGAATTAAATTCTGCTGGAAAAAAAAAAACCAAAACCCTACAAAAGTCAGTGTGTAATATGTTTTTTATATGTATTCTCTTAGGTAAATGTACAGTAATCAACTGCCAGATTTTTTTCCTTATGGGATTTAATTCCTGACATTGCTTCATGTTGTAGATACATGTAATGTCCTCAGTCTTTGTGCTTGGGAATTGTGAAGGCTTTGACTGTCATATTTCATTTCTGCTGCAAGCTAAATAAAAGGGATAAATCCATTGCTGCTACAACAGACCAAGCATAGTTTGTGTACATTGAGAGTGGGCTGTGTATGCTGGGGTGGCCTGACTCATGACCAGGGAAGAAGGAATGTTACATCCCACCATTTTATAACCAGACAGGGAAAGGCAAGAGTGCTGTGACTGCACAGGAGGCATTTACGGCAAGACCTGCGGTCTAGAAGAGTTCTTGATTCAGGTGTGGCCCGAGATGATTTTTCCCGCAGGTTCATCTAAGTGTGGTTAAAACCACCTGTAGGAAAACCATACATAAAGCCCTGTCAGGTCAAGGTCATGGGGTAAGAATGGAATCCTGCTATGAATAATTCAGCCTCCAGGCAGGGTTAGTATCTTCATCCTCCAAATAAGACCCTTTCTGTCTCCAGCCAACATTAGGTACAGTGTTGTGGCTCCTCTGCTTCAGCGGCATGTCCCACGTGAGAAGACTGAGCATGTGTGGCAGGTCAAAACACTGGTGTCCCAGTTAACAGGCAAGTTGCTAGTGAAAAGCCATCTGTGAGTTAGTGCTGGTGCTTGACTGAGAATGACTGTCCCCATCGCACCTTTGGAGAACCTCAGAGGGAAGTGGGCCTCAGGCACAGAGATGGTAAAAAAGATGAAGTAAAAGGTGAAGGAGACAGTGAGAGC
Source organism: Megaceryle maxima (assembly GCA_024605025.1). Lineage (NCBI taxonomy): Eukaryota > Metazoa > Chordata > Aves > Coraciiformes > Cerylidae > Megaceryle > Megaceryle maxima. The sequence continues at coordinate 68,036 of JANHGN010019276.1, read as the reverse complement.
ATGTGCTACCAGCAAAATGACAGAGAAAAGGGTTTTCTGTGCAGTCATTTTCTAAACACAGGGCATCCCCCTTTCCCTGTGCCCTGGTTCCCTCTAAGCAGAGGATGGGCAGGAATTACATGTGTTGACTCACGGGCTATTTGGAGATGTGTGGTTTTTTTGGTTTTTCTTTTTCCCCTGGATCTTGCTCTCCTGTTGCCCACTAGCAACATTTGTCAGGTCATTTTTCATGCTTGCATTGGACAGCTAAACCTAGAGAGGGAGGCATGGTGAGCTTGTGGCTGCCCTTTGCAGGGCTGGTGCTGTGTGCTGGACATCTATCAGCTTCTCTCCAAAGGTGGTAGTGGCTGGCTGGGCCACCTTCCTGGGAAAGGCAGAATGTGCTGAGGCTGAGGTAATTCCTCTCATCACAAGGCTGTATAAGCTCAGGGCAGCTTAAGAGCTAATTTCCCTGGCTAAAAAACCCCCAACCTCTGCTTGAATTTGTGATGGTTTGGGAGAACAGCATGACCTTAGGTGCTGGGCATGTCTAAGTGGAAGTGCAGTTCATAGAGGATTTCCTTTTCGTACCCCTTCAGCCCTACAGGCCATTACTGGAGGAAAGCAGCAAAGTGAAAGTCAAGTGAGCAAACATAAGCCAGGTGTCTGTGCTTCACACAGTTCTGTGACCTTTTCTGAGATCATCTGATTCTGTACTGCTGCTCTTCACGTCTACCTGTAACATCAGACTCAGTCTCCAGCGGGGTTATCAAGGTCTGATCTTCCACACTGTGGATTAAAGAATGCAACGTTGTGTGCACTGGCAGATAAGTGTCCCTGCGCAGATCAGCAGCTGAAGGGGGTGCTAGCAAGGAACAAACGATGCTCCAGTGGCTTCCATGCTGGGTGGAAGGGACTGGTTAAAAACCTGAAAAATCAGAAGTGGGTCCTGGCCAGCCTTTTGCGGCTGGTGAGGGGGAGAGAAAGCACCATGAGAAGCGCCACTTGCTCGGCAGGGAGAGCAGAGCAGGCTACGCCTGCGGTTCACATCTCTTTGTCAATGGCATCCAGCCCCTGGCCTTGGGAACTGACTGGCGGCAGTTTGCAAATGTATGTGCTTGGCTGGGAGCCTGCAGTTCCCTTTGTCCCAGCGGCGCAGGGGGGCTAATAGGGAAGCCGGAGCGTGTCATCCCTGACTGCCAGAGCTTCCAAGCAGTAACATGACGGGCAACTTTTCAGACAATATCCAACATGAACATTCAAGGCTGAGCCTATTCTTCTTCTAGACATTGGTACTGACTGATTCCACATGCTGCTTCCAGACTCTGCTGCCATAACAAGCTCCAGTCTTGAATGTGGACTGTCCTCTCAGAGAAAAATCCTATCAAATTTGGAAAGGTCAAAACCATTCGAGATCACTAGAAACCCAATGTCTTTGAACATTGTGTATAATGCTGTGGACGTAAAGAAAAAAGTATTTGTGCAGAATTTCATGTAACATACACAAAATTATTTGTATTTGCTCTACTCTGCTCTGCGCACCCTGCTCCTGGTGCTTGCATGCAACTTGCATGGATGTGTATGCAATTACACTGTGCTGTGCTGCACCATGTTTTAAGGTGAAATAATTACAAGTTAGAGAGTGTTTGAGATGTCCGTGATAATGGCAGAGGAAACATGCACCTCCTCTTCACTCACAGGAAAATCTCAATCAGGTGGCTGTAGTGAAAAATCTTTTGGGGCTTCCATTGAATTTAGGCTGAGAAATGTTGTTTTTCTGGAAGGCTAATTCTTTTGGGATTTGCTAATGGACAATAGCAATTATTAGAGGACCATGTGCTTCCCAGGTTTGATGCTGGATCTCACTGCTCCACGTACTTAAGCTTCAATATCGCTCCTGCCTGGTACTGTCATCGCTACTCTTCCAAACTGTGTGCTGGTGGATCACATATCATGAAAGCAAAGCAAAGCATTCATTAAGGCATGGGTGGGTTGGAGAATTATAGTTGAGCTGTATTTAGACACATGTAGTCTTCTGATGAGTACACAACTGCCACAGCTGACCTGATCCAGTGCTGGTGATGGTCCTGCTTTGAATGGGGGACTGGACAACATGACCTCCGGAGATCTCTTTCAACCAGCATCGCTCCAGTCTATAAGTCCATGATACTTCAGCTGGTAGAAGTATGTGCAATATTTGCAATAAATTTGCAATAAGGTTCATTTCTATTAAAAGGGCAGATAGTACTTACTTGGAAGTTCTGCTGAGTTTGGTCCTTTCTTACTGCTTCTTTCCTTATTGCCAAATCCTATATGTAAAAACATTCCAGGAGAATTTACAGCTAAAAGGTTCAGTCAGCTGGGAGGTCCTTCTTCAACACTGCCCCTCAGCCTCCTGAAATGGTTCCAGTGGAGACTAGCCTGAATTTCACTACTGCTTCTCTGGAAAAAAAAAAGCTGCAATTTCATATATCTGTCTGCAAATGCTGTCAGGTGACTGTGAAAGACAGACATTTTTCAGTACTGCAGTTTCCACTCTGATTTATTCTGCCAGAAACACAGTAGTGGTAACATTTGATTTGCAGATCTGGCATACTGGCATCAGCCTGGTTGCAACCAATCAACAGAAGCCATTTCCTCAGCTCAAGTAAATATACTGACATGTGTTGACAATAAACTGATATTGTGCACTTTTGGAAAGGCAGACGGCAGCCCACATGTTTTAACTGCTTAGTTCCTCTAAAGTAGTATGCAGAAAAGTGTCTCTCATAGGCTACATAAGGCATCTTGTCTTTCATATCTCTGGAGCAGTCATGATGTTCTCTAATTACAGGAATATGATTTTTACAGAGTATTCATGCTGCATTGAGCATGACAGTAATATGTAAAAGTGTATGTATAAAGCATCTGTTTTAGGATATGTGATGAAGTTAAGGCTGTTAAATAATAATTTTTATCCTGTTACTTCCAGATAAAATGTAGAAAAGTACTAGTAAAGGCTTAGAAATCATTTGCTCTCCTTCTTTTGACTTTCATGCAAGAAATAGACAACTTTGCAATAACTGAGGTCTCTATCCAGTGAGGCCCTAAATCTCGTGTTAAATGATAGTGCTTTTGCTTTGAGGCAGGCTGGCAGGTAGGCAGGCACTGCAGCATGGCACTGCATGGCAGCCCAGGCTGGTGGGAAACACCCACTCTGCCCTGTCCTGCTGGCAAATCCCAGCCAGGCAGCCCTGGCACCTGTGCTGAGCCACTTGCCTCTTCTTTTCTTAGGCATGTTGTCAGCCTCCAGCCTGGCAGCAGCCTGCTGGAGGGGGAGCTACCTCCTTATGATCACAAAAAAGACCATAAAAAAAAAGAAAACTAACACAAACAAACCAAAACAAAAGTAATAATAATAATAATATCATCTAGTAGTAGATTTCAAACTGAGTCTGTCTACCCAAAAGCCTACCATCATGAAGGACTGTCTTGCTGCCTTGAGCGAGAACAGAAAGAGCTACCAACCTGTCTGGCAGATGTAGGAAGCAGACCCTGAGAGAGTGGCTTGTGCTTGGCAGGTTTTCTGGTAGAGAGCTGACCAAAGAAAGGCTGCTGGATCCTGCCCAGGTCTCTGCTGGAGCTTCAAAGGCCACTGTGGCCCTCCCAGAAGAAGCAAAGCTCAGCAGCTCTAATTACAGGCTCTTCCACCAGCATTCACCTGTCAGCACAAGGTTGTGCCAGCACATCTATATTAAGAGGGAATTGGAACAAATCCTTAAAATAGTTCTTCTTTGTGGTAGGAATGCTGTGCCTGCATGCCTTTGGGTTCTCAACTGCTGAGTTGGAGGGAGCACAACAGTGGCTTTTATGGTAGAACTTTTATTCTTTATGGATGTAGAATTATTTTTGAAACCAACTGAAGCCTGGAAGAAAGCTCTCTAGAAAGAGTCTTGATGTGAGGAAAATGACCTGCCACAACAATGGAGAGAAGTCCTGTATCTGAGCCTCAGACTTCAAACATTCAAAAATCTGGCTGCATCTCTCAGCAGCTGTAGACATGAACATGAAGTAAATTGATGGGAAGAACTCTAATATAACCCACCTCTGATTTTGGGCAGTGTTTGAAGGGAAGCAGACTGAGCATGCGATCGTGTTATGTGAGACAGGGAGTCCCTCTGCAAAAAAGAGTGTGATCTTGTCTCTGTAATGATCATAGTGGTGTTTGCTTGTAAGAGGATTTTCCAGTAAGTCCTGTTTTCTCACTCCATCTCTCAGCAGGGTTCACAGCTTTGGATCTGCCAGAGACACTTTTTATGGCAGCATGGGAGTTTCTTCCCTCTTCTCTCCTCCAAAGAATGCAAAAATATAGTTAATAAACATGCTAATTTAATCCAGTTTCACCTTTCTGCTTTAAAATTTTCTTTTTAACACGGACATTATAAACCTCTCAGATAAATTCTCTCTTGCTAAAAGATTTAGTCCTGCAGCAGTCCTTTGCTACAGCTGCTCCTATACAGGCACAGAGCTCCCCACACAGTGGCTGCTGCTCTTGCTTGAGACAAAGACCTAACGTCAGCCTCCACTTGGGAAGTCAGAGATCTGGTGGCCACTGTTTCAGAGGGAGAAGTGTTTAAATAAAAACCACAAGCTCTTCACTCCTTCACAAGACCAGTGTCAGCTTATGACACTAGTCTGCAGCAGGACAGCACTAACTCATTGACACCTTTAGAAGATTTTTATCTCATCACCTCAATCTGTACTGACACAGGCAGGCAAATCTGCAGCTGTCTTAATTGTATTTACTCCTCGAGCTGCTGATGTCGCCTGGAGAGATCTGTGGAGGAAACAGACACCGAGTGTGCAAGCAAGCTATTTACTAAAGGCATTAATTTACTAATTAATGAAGTGTCAATGCAGCTGTTTAGCATTACATTTAGGCTGTATTTAAGCATGGGTTTCAGCCATTTGATGTCAAGGATGCTGTGTTGCCACCTGAAATTCCAAGGAGCGTTCTCCATTGCGTTCTCAGAGTACTGGCTTCCCACAGGCTACTGCCTTTTGAAGACCAAGAAGCATTTTTTGTAATACCAGGATAAAAAAGGGCATCATGTTTTTGAAAATTTTGGCCCATGTACTCTCGGGCTCTATTTTCTATTTTACAAATGTGTTAAGATAGATATTTGTCAGCACAGCTGAGTGGAAAATGTCAGGGTTTGTTGGTTTGTTTGGTGGGGTTTGTTGGTTTGGGGTTTTTTCTGCTTTTGTGTCTGTGTGTTTTGTGGTTTTTTGTTGTTTTTTGTTTTGTTTTGTTTGGTTAGGTTTTGTTTTGTTGTTTGTTTTTTCTTTCCCTTTTCTGTCAAAATGTGCAGTGCTTTATGTTTTTGGTGTCACTACAGAACTAAAACTGAAACAGTAAGTACTTTTGTTTTCTGTTTCCTCTGTTTTCAGAAAAGCAGTTTCAGGTGAACATTTTGATGGTGGATTAAAAAAAAAAAAATCACTTAACCAAAAAAAGGGAAAATCTTACAGAAATTATTTCAATACTAATAAATTGCATTTTCTTCCATTAAAAAAATACCGAAATACAGATTTTTCTACATTATGTCAAAGAATCAGTTCTCAATTGAATTACTTTTTGTAAAAGGAAAAAAATTCATCCAGCTCTCATCTCAAGCTGCCTGAGAATGAGTTCCTCACAGAAGGGAAAAAAAAGAGTAAAAAAAAATAAAGTGTCTGTGAAGCACCAAGCTGAGGGGAATAATGGCACTTCCAGTCCTGTCTAAAGGTCTTCCTCGGAGATTATGCTTTAATTTAGGAGAATTTCACAGGGCAGATTCCCTCTCATCTTCTTGGGCATCTCCTTAAAGCAGCACAGTTTATCTCATCAAACTGTGCCCTGAAAATCATGTTCTCACTGCTGGCATGTTTTCCTTAGTGCAACTCTGACCTGCCCTGGCGTACCAGAGAAGTGCATGGCAGCCTGTTTAAAGACAGGGCTGGGCTGTGGCAAACAGTTTAAAAATAATGAACACCACACTCTTTGATCACTTTTTAATGGAAAATAAGTGTTGAAATACTTAATTTGTCCATACATGCACAAAGCATTTGTGCCTTATTTCAGCTTTTATCTCCAGTTAAAATAATTAGGTTAAATGCTGTATAACTCATTAAAAAACAAAACAAAAACCCCCAAAGATTAACCAAAAAAAGCCCAAAAATAGATAGAAGCATTTAAAATGTTTCACTGTGACTACTTTTTTGAGGAACTAAGGGATAAAAATCTGTCTCAGGGTATGAACTTGATATTATAAACCCAGAGATCAACAGCCTTTGTAGTCAAGTGGAAATCCTATTATTCTTACTAGAAGGACCATGGCTTTTAATATAAATTCAGTTCTGTTATAATTTCCTCAAAGCTCGTATTAAACAAAGAAATATGCTAATAACATTAGACCGAGTCAGAATTTAGCATGGATTTGTTTTTATAAACAAAATGGAGGGGAAAAGTCACAAATAATTATTTGTTTTTAATAAGCACTTAACTTTCCCAGATTATGGTGGAGGCTGTTTGTTTCAGTCCCATTGGCAGACGTGTTTAGCGTTACCCACACTTCATCTCAAACACTGCAAACTTTCCTGAGCTATTTGCAAAGCGCAGGAAACATTGCAAGCGATGTGATTTTACTATCAGTATGACTGAATTCTTTTGCAGCACAAGAAAGCAACTAGTTATTTTACCATGACAGAAGATTGGTAACTATTTATTTACACATTTATTATCTGCTTCACTCTGAGAATAAAGAATGAGCCTGAACTACAAAAGCTGAGCCTGCATGAAGGCCCATCAGTCTCTCCACACTTCTGCTGTCAACCCTATTATGGAGGAAACATTATTCAAACTGCAGGCTCCAAACTCCCAGGTAACTAGAGACAGCAGGAAGCTCTGTTTGATATCAAGTATATTCTTTATCAACCTTTTTGTTGCGATGGGAAGAAATGATCGAACTTTACTTTCATCTTGCTCTGTCCTCACATCACCCAGTAGGTGAATTGCTTTATTGGTGAGCCTTGGCCAAAAGCTCTTTGATATACGTTGCCCTTTGCAGCCATAAATTTTCCATCTTTCAGACAAGGTTTGAGACTTTCCCTGTCCTGCTATTCTGCCCCTAAGTGATTAGATGCTCTTTTCAGAATGAAAGATGAGCTCTCAGGGAAACTCTTGGCCCTCTCCTAGGTACCATAAAATAGCCATCATTTGATTTCCTAGCACTGGTAAAAGTTGTAGGTTTCAGACCAAGGCCCATCATATGGAAATGGGTTAATGCTGAGCCTCATGCTAGCACAGCTGTTGCACAGAGGGATGGTGAGGTCCTCCCCAGACTCATGTCTAATCTGAGAAACTGGAGTATATTGGGCATGGTCTGCTGGTGGCCCTGAAGTCACGGACAAGTGGGGAGCAGAAAGCATACCCTGTGCAGCCCTGCCCGCATTCCTGTCTCTTGTGCCTGCCTCTGCCCTGTGCTGCCCCCGTGTTCCAGCTTGGCTCTTGCTCAACCCCTCATCCAGAGCTGACGGGGAAACCTAGATGAACAATCACATTGCATAGTATTCATTTGCTTTTGAAGTCACCAAAGGCAGAGGACTGTACCCAGCCCTCGTTGCTGACCTGTGGGAAGCAGATGGAGATGGCCTGATAGTCCCTGCCATGGGGAACAGCCACCAACCAAGAGCCACCAAGTGTTGCACACAAGGCTTCAAGGAGAAGGTCCCCTGTCCTGGCACAGAGACTTGCCATGTGGCCTCAACCAAGTCTCTTAAGACCCCTCATGCTCCAGTATCAACCTCCAGGTCTTCAAAGGTGCCAAGTGGAGCTCTGTGAGCCCAAACCCTTCATTGTCTGCTCCAATCTACCTATGTGGCATGGGAAATACAGCAACAAATTGCACCCTCTTCTGCTGGAGGGGTCAGCTTCATGGATAGTGTCAGTACAGGATCAGTCCCTGCTCATAGGGAGTTTTGAACATATGAGCACTGGGGGTTACTGGGTTATTTCCCAGGCATGTTAAGAGAAGAACCAGCAGGGAGCTGACAGCATCCTACCTTCACAATTAGATGTCTGTGATTTAGTAAGGACAACTAGGGAAATCTTTATTTCTCTCCTGGAAAAGGCCAATAAAAATTATTTTTCTGTCTTGTCAAAATATTTCTTTGTCAGCTTTTGAGTTTTTATTACAAATGAAAACATAAAATGTTGACTGAAAACTAAGTGTAACAGCCTTTCAGATGTCAATAATACTAATGTGTGAACATTTCTGCTCAAATGGGAAAGAAAGGAGTAGGCCAAGCACCAACAACATTATGTCCCAGACCCTCATGAGCTGGTGAACCCAATGTTGTGACCTGACATCCAGGCTGCCATGTTATTTCTTTGTGGTTTCATGCTCACTGTAACCTAGATGCTTGGTGGTGGCTGGGGACTATAAGTACTGGTAAGCAAGCAGGGAGATCCCGAGTTAGGCTGTATACCCCTCTGCTCCAGTGCTGGCTGTGCACCTTGTTGATCCCACCTAGAGCAGCCCAAAGCCTGCTGCAATTGTGATTCCTGCCATTCCAGTGATGACACCAGAGAACTAGATGAGGGATGACAGAGGAGTTGACACTCTGCCTCTGTGTTGCTGAAAGGTTCTCCTGGCACAGGGATCATGGAGCTGATTAATCAAGTTTTACATGGTAGTGATGAGGTTAGTAGACCTTTACAACCGAGTACCTCTTTAAGTGGCAGAAGTGAAAACGGTGGTCGGAAATGGTGTAAATCGCCACGTATAAAACCCTCATGCTCAGGGAAGGTCAATTATTTGAAAAAAATGAACTAACATTACACTTACATTTGAGATGGCTACTGCTTTTAAAAAGAGGGACAGATTTTTTTCCCTGTGCAGTCCCCCACCGTCTGCCAACAACTGAAATGTCTGCACAGGTTGCTCAGACTGTCACACGTTGCTACCTTCTTTCCCCAGCTCCCAAGCACTATTTCAGCTGCCCTGAAAATGTGGATTGTGCCCTCTGTCCCCATGAGATGCCAATGTCCTGTCAAAATTAACCTATTAGTTGATTATTTGCTTTTGAATGGGAAACGAATAGGAATGTCATTCAGTGTTTCCAAACTGGAGCAGCAGAAAGGATGCTTTCCGGATGAATGGAGGTCATTGTGCACTCTCGCTGGCATGGGGCTGAGCATGCACATCGAGAACTTTAAACTAATGTCCTTCTCTATAAGAATAAGTTTCAGCCCCTTTGCTCAGGGTTGGTGATGAACCATCATACTTACAGCATCTTTTTTTTTCCTAGAGGATGTGGTTTTGATCTCAGTTATGGAAATTTGATGTTGAGATTAGTTCCAGTTAACTTGGGCTCTGGAACAGAGCTGGGACAGAGGGGATCAGAGTGAGCTCACTGACTGCCTGCTCAAAACCCTGGCTCTTTCAGCAGATAAGCTGCTGCTCAGATGAGGCTGGCTGTCAGCTGGCTGTGCTCAGCCGGACTGGCCGGGCTGACCCCAGGCGCGCTTCGAGGACGAGGACTGGGGGCCAGCAGGCTGCCCAGTGCCAGCAGCACCCGGGCTAAGTGGCTCCAGCCAGAGCCCTCAAGAATGGAGTGGGTCCTTCAAAAGGAGACCAACCTTCGACCCACAGTCATCATTTTGGCCATCAGGTCAACAGTTGTTCCACAGAACATCGGCAATTGTCTTTCTCCTTGTGTCAGGAGGCTCTTGAAACATTATACGAGGATAATTAAGTGGTGAATAAGGGTCAGCGTGGACAAATAAATCAAACTGATAGTTTGAACACAGACTGATTGAGCAAAAACAAGGAATTGTGCCATGCCTGTTAGCGCTGCTCTTGATGTTAACTGACTTTGTTAACATTACATCCAAAGGCAGCAAGTGGGAAAGCTTTGTGAGGAACCAAAAGCTGAGCAAAGAGACATGGGCTTTAATTGTTCAGCTTTATTTTTGAAATAAAGACATGCAGTGCATCAATTTAGCTGACTTTAATGGACCACAAAACTGAACCTATTCTTTAAAATGCTAATTGAGTTTGAAGATTCTCGCCTCTCGCAGAAGACGAATGCAAGAAGTGCCAGTGCCACATTCAGACGTGTTGGGGGCTGTTGTACAGTTTCATTCAAAGCAAGTGGGTGAAGCGCATGCCATCGGGCAAGAGGAACGAGTGTGTATAACAGGATAATCTATTCACAGAAGAGCTAGATAGCACCCAGGCAACTAACGTGTCTGTATATACAGACTCATGCAGAGGAGTAGGTATTTATGTGT
>JANHGN010019276.1:41924-57642 GCA_024605025.1 Megaceryle maxima | reverse complement strand
AGAAGAGCTAGATAGCACCCAGGCAACTAACGTGTCTGTATATACAGACTCATGCAGAGGAGTAGGTATTTATGTGTACAATAATATAAAATTGATGTGTGGGTCTTTAATACAAACACTGTATTGCAAACCTGCAAGGTGCATGAAAGCTTTCACTCAAACCCACAAAAGGAAAGGTTACTAACTTATTTTAAGGAGCAAAAAAGCAGCAGTCAGTCCTTAAAACACCCCTTTAAGGGAAAAAAATATGTGTCCACCAGTTCTAAGGAAAAAAACTAATTGAACATGGGGATATAGAATATACATTTTACTCCATCACCACTAAAAATAATACTAGCTACAAACTGTACTAGTTCTGACTTCCAGGATCAAGGTGATGTATTTAAAGAAGGAAACTCATCTTTCCATACACACTAGTAACGTCCTATTAAAAATTACTCATTGTCTTTTTATGCTGCTATGTTTCCTTATTTACACACATAGTGATTATTTAAGCAAGTTATTGAAATTGGTAAAAATAAATTCTAAAATTAAAAACTACAATTAAAAGAACACAATTTCATTCTCTTTTCTTTATGTAATGCTGATCCTCTCTAAAGTAGAGTTTGCAGCCAACATGAATAATGCCACTATTATTTTTTTTTACTTATAAATAAGTATTATGCTTGGCACATTACAGACACATAAAGTATGTCTGCCCAAATACTTTACAGTCTATTTAAACAAATTTAAAATATGGACCATGTGTAATAAAGTTCACAGCTTTCGTGTGTCTGGGGTCTGTTGTTTTTCCACTGGAAGTCATTATATAATATCTTGGCATGTATTTATTTCTGTGCTGCAGAAACTTTCCTTCTGACTGACTTCCTACAAATTTATTATTGCTGGGTTTTCACATTGTAAGGCACAGAATTACTTCTTAGGCAGGTCACTATGAATGCTTCAACATAGGGAGCTGACACTTCATGTCACAACTGGACCATACAAAGGCAAGTAAGTTATAAGAGATAAATTTAATGATAAGCATGTAAAAAAATTCTATGGGAAATGTATCTGCGCGGCTACATGAATTACGAGGGTTTGCCAAGAAAGGTGTAATGGATTATGGTTGAAGATGAAGGGGAGCTCCCACCATATCCAATCAGCCTTTTACTTAAAGGTCAGGACATTCTGTCTGGGTCCACTTGAGTTTTTGATTCTGCCGTTTCACTATTCAGTGGCACAATGTAACTGTCAGTCTCAACAACGGTTCCTCGAGCCACTGGCTCCACTGCTCACAGGGCAACACACAATATTTCACAGCCACAAAACAATTCACTGTCTGCATAGGCAAACCATATGATTTCCATGGGGAGCAATATTGACACACCCTACTGAGCGCTCTTAAGGGGACTCTTAAAAGAGTTACATCTCTAAAAAAAAAAAAAAAAAAGGGGAAAAAAGGCCTATGGCTCTACTATTCTTCTCTTTGGCTAAGTTACCAAATAGCATTTTAATATTCCATCTCCATGAGGTGAAGTTAAATGCAAATATTCTCTATGCCTTCTATCCCCTTTCTTATTTTACCAGAAGGAGACCGTTTTACTGATATGCAAAGTCTTTCTGGACAGTACATAGTAGCACAATAGATACTAGGGAAAAATTTAGCACATGAATGATGGTCTGTTTGGATTTTCCCCAGTGAGTATTTACTGTGTTATATTATTCAGTTCCAGCTCTAAGATAAATCCAGAGACTGGTATGAATTCATAAATGCAGAGGACCCTGCTGATGGCGTGTGAAGCCCTACAGAGCTGGGGCTCTGTCTGCTCCTCACGTCCTTTGAAGGGAGATACCTGCAGAAAGATTTGTGAACACTGGGAGGATTTGCTGTGACACAGCAGAAGGGTTGTTCTGGAAGTTGAAAGGGAGGAACTAAATGTGGAATTAAACAGTAGAGGTACTGAGATATGAAGAGTCACTGCAGAAACCTGGGGGCCCAGCTGTCCTTTAGAAGCCCTTTAATTAGAGTTTAAGCTTTCAAGTCCTGTACCGCACTCACAATGTGAGTGTTTATGCGTGAGCTTAATATGTTGGATAGTGGAGAGTGCCATGTGCCTCCGCCTGTAAGCACACCACTACCTGGGCATGTTTGCTACCCTACACTCCTGACACTGCCATATCTTTTTAGAAATTAATTTTCTCTCATTGTCCCCACTGCACTCTCAGCTCTATTCAGATTATGCAGCCAACTGCAAAATGAAAACGGCGTCAGACCATTGTTGATGCCTTACTCTGGCCCCCAATTTTGGGGAAGCAACTTCCTGACACCACAGAGAAAGAGAGGGATGAGGGCTGCCCCACTGAGATGCGGGCACAGGGAGCTATATGTCATCGCAGGGTGAGATCCCAGGCACCATGCAGGCTGCAGCCACACTCCCGCCAAAGCAGTTCAAGGGGTGTGAGCTAGGCTTGATGCCAGGTCTGCTGCCCTGTGTGAGCCACCTCTGTGATGCCTCTGTGGGCTGCGGTGTTAGTGAGCACTACAGAGTGACATTTCTTCCAAGACTTGCACTTGGGTGATCACCATGACTTGGCAAGTACCTTTCCAATGTTTGCACACAGGGTGTCTCTGCTAGCATGGGGCACAGTGCAGCAGAGGCTGGCTGCCATACTGAGCAGTGCAGATGGAGTGGGGCAATGGCTGGGACTGCTTGTGCCCATGTTAGCCAAACACATTTCTGGGCACCCTGCAGTGCCTCCACCACATTGCTCCACTCTCAGTGCTGGGAAGCCACCCTGTCTAAAGGGAAGGTAATCCAGGGGATCTGGGACTGCTTTGGACCTCAGTCCTAGGTGATTTCCCCCTGCCATCTGCCTTCCTGATAGCTTAAAAGTCAGCTCTGCCCCCTGGAAAGGGCACGTTGTGCCACACAGCTCCACGAGCAGTAGCACTCCACAGCTCCTCTGAGGACATATGGCTTTGCAGCAGCATTCTCTGAGCCTTCAGCAAAGTCCCGACCCACTCGAGTACCCCCCTGCTGCCAGCACTACACTCTCCTATGGCCAAAAAGCTTCCCACTGTTAAAAGGGGGGATGAAACAGTCTGGCAGCTGCTAAGAGCCCAAGGGAGCTTGATTTGTTTTAAAAACATCATGTTCTGATGTTTCCAGAAAAGAATACTGCAGGTTTGTTTTGTTTTTCTCCCTCACTGCTAAAGTGCTATATAGAGTTTTTGGATTTCTTGGGTTTGGGTTGTTTTTTTTTTTCCTGGAAAAGTATTATAAAGCAGAAATTTTTTTCTCCTGATGAGCTTTGCTTGCATTTGGCCATCTGTTGCCCGGGCAGCCCCAGCCAGGGCTGGTGACAGCGTGATATAATGGTCCCTTCTGGCCTTCAAAGCTCTGAAACCAGTGCAGCAGGATTCTGCTCAGTAGCGAGAGCAGGACAAACATATGGACTAAGCTCCACTGCTGCTGATTTGCTCATGTTGGACTGCTGCTGGCCAGAATACAGTGGCCTTCCTTGGTGTCTTGATTCAAGCTATATACTGTGATAATTTTGCTTTGTCAAGCAGGAACTTGATCCCTAATATTTGCACCAAAAATGGGGTTGCAGACATGAGTGCAACAAATCTGGTTTAATCATCTGTGGACATTTTTTTTTGATGTTTCTCCACATGCAGCAGATGCTAAGGTGCACCATGGTGCCTCCTTTCCTTCCTTTCAGAAAGGGCTTGGCAGAGCTGACTTTTAAGCTTGAGATGTACTCAGTTTATAAGAAATACATGTTCATTTTCCTTTGCAAGCTATGAAGGAATGTGAAAGTCAGGCTGACTTCACAGTTGCCAAAAGATTTCCACCAGTACCACAGAAAAATGTCCCTGTAAGCCACCTTTGCTCAGAAGCTCTCTTGGATGCACAGAATCCCACCTTCTTTCCCTGGGCTGTGCTAGTTCTGCACCATGTGTGGGGGTAAAGCATTAGGAGATCTTTCTGCTCAGTAAAATCGAGACTATTTGGTATTTAAAAGGAATATTTAATGCTCATGTACTACTGCCAGGTGGGGAACGTACAGTCTGTGTCTGGATATAACCCATGATTGCATCTCATCCATCCCATCATCATCTGGCAGAAGCCCCTCCAGTGACCACTGCTAGCAGTGTAAATTAGTTTAGTCCACAGGCTCTTCTAAATATATCCTGCAGATGGAACTCAGCAAGTCTTGTGGATGAGGAAAAGCATCTGAGATCTGTCAATAAGTTCCTAACACCTACTTTTTTCCATTGTGTATAATTTGATCAGAGAAAAAAAAAAAAAAAAAATCTCACTTCACCCTGCAGTCACCCAGGATTATAATGCTCGTTATTGAGCAATCAAACGCCACTATTGGCAGAGAATAGATGAGGTCAAATAGTCCTTGAAGTCTGAGTCCTTGTAAAACTCTTTACAACAGTTACAATAAACATAGGAGTTCCTTGAGCTGCTTCTGCAATGGGAGGAAAAGAAAGAAAATTAAAAAAAACCCCAAACAAAACAGAGTAATAAATAACACTAGAAGCCAAATACAAATGTGTGTGTAGTGTAGTAAGGGCTGGATTATTTATGAAAAGAAGCTACCCATAAATAGACTTGTTTCTTGTCAGGAAGGATACGGTAAAAATATCTCCTACAAGATGGGAAAACTTGCATGTGCAGCAGTCCATGACAGGCACATGTTGCGCCAGACAGGCCTGCACTGGAACAGTGCTTGCCTGATGGACATCCAGCGTTGGAGTGA
This sequence comes from Megaceryle maxima, assembly GCA_024605025.1. Taxonomy (NCBI): domain Eukaryota; kingdom Metazoa; phylum Chordata; class Aves; order Coraciiformes; family Cerylidae; genus Megaceryle; species Megaceryle maxima. The sequence goes on along the minus strand of JANHGN010019276.1, from coordinate 52,884 downwards.
TTTGTGATGGTAACGGCTCTGTCTGTTGCCTTCAAGCCCTGGCAGCAAGAGACAGTGGCTCCAAGTGCTGTAACTTATTTCTTGTCTGCTAGGAGATGCTCAGCCATGCTCACTTGGCCTGAGGGCTCTGCTTTCCCTCAGGTGGGTCCCATGGTTTTACCTGGAGGAGGTGGAAGGTGATGCCTGTAAATCTGCATTAAAATTGCCCTAACAGATCTGAGAGGCTACAACAACACATGCTGTGAGCCTTGCTTCAGAGAGCAATTATCTAAGCTTTCCTTGATTAGTAGGCAACTGTCAGCCCCAAAGGGTATCAAGTCTTCCATGCACTTTTGGTGTGAAAAAGGCCCTGTAGCTACAGTTCTGAGGTACCTCACAGCCTGCTGTATATTTTTCATCATAGCTCCTCTGCGATAGGGTAGGACTTTTCTGGTTCACAGGCAGAGAAACCAGGGCTGTACCTACACTGACAGCTAGCTGCAGGGCTGAATTCCAGGTTCCCCGGTTGCTGAGTCTCTGGAAGAGATGCTCGGAGCTTTTCCCGATTCACAGATCCTTGATAGTCTCAATATATGTGTGCACACAAAATCCTCATGCATCCCCAGTTTTTGCTAGGTGACTGATCAGGGGTTCTCCTCTCCTGGGTTGGCATCCTAACCCCCTGCTTTTTGATGGTGCCCTCCACCCTGCAATATAATTTGTGCTTTGTCCCCTGGCAGAGCAAAGAGGAGCAGCATTGCAGCATATCTCCTGTTCAAAGGGAATGTCCCCAGGCCCTGCAAAGACAGAGCTATTCAGCCCTAAGCAGATTTGGGGTATTATTGCCAACGTGCAATATGCTTCACCCTGTGCAGCTTTGGAGTATGCTGGATATGTGATTTCAGACATACTTTAAATTATTAAGCAAAGAACAAAGAACAACTCCAAGCTGCAGACCCCTGACAGTCAGAGTTCTGCCATTAACTTCACTAAGAGCAGAACTGGGCACAAAATGCATGTGTCTGTTTTCAACAGAATTTTTAAATGCACATTGATACCCAACATTATGGAGTCTTTGCTGTGTATATTCTGGTGATGGATTTCCTCAGCATATCTGAGCTTTGCAGTGTCACAGATGCCCAGGAATGAAAAAGAATAGGGTAGATATATAGTGGTGATCTTTTTAAAGCCATATTCATGTTAGTTCTTGTCATGCCTTCCTCCAGCAAGATGACAGAAGCAATCATAAACCGGGCAGTTTATTTCTCCCTTTGTGTGCTTATTCATTAAAACCAGCCAAGCCTTTAAAAATGCTCTAAGAGCCTGTGAATGGCAGGGATGAAAGAGTGGGAGGTAAGAGGAGGGGGAGAGGAGGGCTAGAAATCTCCCTAGGAGAAAAGCACCAACTCTTCTCCATAGCTTTACATGTTCAGCCTCAGGGACATGTGAAATTCTTTGATTTATGCTCCAAAGCCAGGTAAGTGGGGTAGCTGCCCTGCAGCAGGCCAGTCACTGGGCAGCACTGCACTTCAGCTGGCACTGTAGCTCCAGTATTAGCTCTGGGAAGGCTGAAATGCCAAAGAATACTGGATTTCAAAAAGTTGTCTCTCTCTCACATCTGTATTCCCCTCCCCAGCACACACTTAACACTTCTATGAACAGAAAATACAGTGATGAAATATGTTGATCTGGAAAAATTGGAAGGTCTGATTTGCAATATCAGATGTATTAATTTGGTTTTTATTAATTCTGTGTTGAATCAAAGATACATGTTCACTCTGTCCTTTTGATTTAAACACATGATTTTTATATACACCAAGGACACATTAGACCACTCTGAAAGCACAGAGGGGCCTTAATATGTGAGTAAATTATTTTTTATACCCACTTTAAGGTCTATTTATTCTAACTGAGCAAAATCCGCACACTACTGGAAATCAGTGGGAATTCTGCCATTGACTTCAGAGGCTCCAGGATTTTGACCAAGTGCAGTGTAAAATGATTTATATAAAAGTGCCCACTGGCCTTTTTTCTAGAACTTGTGATCTAAAGGTTCAAAAATCCCCTTTTAATGCAGAAACAAAGCAGGTGTGCACTTTATTCTTTTTATGCAGTGCTGGAGTATTCACAATTTTCTACTTTAAAAAAAGAGAATCAATTAAGTTTCAGAGTATTAGCAGAATCCTTGGTTGCCCAGGAGGTGGGGGAAGGGGGTGAGGTGAAAGAAGCTTGTTTGCTGGTTACATGGGAAGGCATTCATTGTACAACACCATCTAAGAGAGAATTAAAAGAAAGAAGTTAAATTCAGCCCATAACACAGTATGGGAGAGAACGTCTCCCTGGGGTGCCTCTATGCCAGGCTACAGAGTGCCATCCCCGGGCTCTAACAGATGCCCAGCAGAGAAGCTCCAGACCCTAAAACTCACTGTAGTCTCTTGTATTAATGAGGACTCTTGATGCAGTTTAAGGGACACTGGTGAGAGGCCCTAAATCAGAGCTCGTCCTGCTCAGGAAAGGTCCTGGCGGCTGCGGAGGCAGGTCTGTTTGCATTCCAGATGTGGTGCCTCCAGCCTGCCTCTGACCAGCATTCATTTCTGCACTCCACAGCTGGTCCATGTAAATGTGCCATATTGCAGCCCATCTGCTCAGAGAGTGCACAGTGGCACATCTCTCTCTGACAGTGGACCATTTTATTGAACACTATAAATATTGAAATTCATAGGCATGAAGCAGCAGATTTTTAATGTTACTTAGAGAGACATTTGAGCCACAACCTTTGGCAGCAGCACACGCTGCTACTATCTCAGTACACTGCACGCCATTTGGTTCAGACTCATGAACAACTTTTCCAGAGATTTCATGGCTCTCCAATCCCAGGTAAAATGGAGTACAGACCCTGTGGGATGATATTTAGTGTGAATGTCACCCTGCATGCAATGTGCATTTGGGATATGGACTTTCCAGCCCTGTGCTGTGTTAAACCATATGTTAATGTTTTCATACTCAGAAAAGATTAGATCGGGGACCAATAAAGTTTCAAAACTACAAATAATAGGCTAACCGAAATGAAATGTGAGGTATTCCAAAGCCTGAGTGTTGTTTTTTTCTCCCAAAGTCTCTGCAGTTTTTGATTTTTAAATGGCAACCCTGTATTTTGCAACAAGAAACTGGCATATTCATATTTAATAAGTTAATACATGTAAATTTTGTATTAGTGAGTAAAAATGTCTCTATTAATATGAAATTCATGGCATCTGATCTGGAAAAGAAGCAAAACACCACTTTGCGGTTTTCTGTTTGTCAAGTAGTCCCTCGTAAGTGTTCAGTGAGCTGGAAAGAGACGACCCCCAAACTAGGATAAACGTATATATTATTTTTTTATGATTTTTTTTTTTTTTTCTTGCCAAACCAGCAGTTCCCGCAGAGCATCAGGAACCAGCCTTTTCCATTTTGGAAACAAAAGGAATTTTTCCATCTACATTAATTAGAGGAGGAACCAGCCTTTAATGAGAGAATGTACATTAAAAAGGGAGGACATATTTGAAATTTTCTAATATGCTTTGAAAAAAAAAATCATTTTCATTTTTATGTGAGGTGTTGAGCCTGCCATGACATCCACGAAGTTTTCTGCTCCTGTTTCACTTTTCAGACAGTAAATAACATTGTGCTCAGCGGGCAGTAGCTCAGGGAAGCAAGATGGGGCATTTGTTTTATTCAGAGGTGTGTATTCCAGCCCCTGTGACGAGCAGGCTAAAAACTTTTCTGAGCATGTGGATAAAGTAGAAGCAAAGCAAAAAAGATCAGCTGAGAATATTGTCTTGGCACATACGCTTCTCGAAACTGTGCTGCTTTTTAAGTTCGCTTCATTATCTCTTTTGCAGTTGCTCCATTGTCTTCATTATAATTTAAAAAGAGAGAGGATAGACGGCATCTTTAATAGCGAAGTCGTACTGTTTAGACAATAAGCTGTGTCACTGCTCATGCCGGTCCCCCAGTTCCCAATCAGCAGTGTTATGTAAGGTGGCAGGTTAATAAATGCGACACACTGAAATCATTTGTACCAGATTATCTCCCCTTCCAAACTCTGACAGATGCTAAGTCCAGCTGGTAAAAAAAGTTTATAGGCGAGTTGGATCTGGGGCCTTCACACACTCCACAATGTTGGCTACCGATGCTTGTTTTAATGAGTCACGAATTGCCTGTTTATCTTCTGCTCCCTGCTGTTTCTGCATTTTCTCTTCCAGAACAATCCTAGAAACACATGCTGCTACAGACGCTGGAGCAATGTGTGTAGACATTTGAGCCAAATTATTATAAAGAACTCTTTCTTCTCAGATATTAAAAAAAAAAAAGGCGAGAATTGCACATTGCCTAGCAAATCGTTATCTCAGATGTTCGCTGTGACATGCTCAATATGGCCTACCAGAGAAAGTTGGAGACATTTGAAACCTTAACAACTACACAAAATGACACTGTAATTGGCGGGTTTTGTTGTTCATGTTCTGGCTCTGCGAAAACTGCTCTAAACACTTTGCTTAATGATGCTACATTATGACAACACATGGCTTCTATAGAGCAAGTCATCATGTTGAACATGCAATATCACAGGAAGGGTAGCAGGGGACCAGTGGGGCTCGGTGCTAGGGAGAGAGGAAGGGTGCACACACATGGCACCACACATACAGGGAAAAAGATGGCCTGGGGCTGATGTGCTGCCGTGGACAGGCTACTCTGCACATCGCAATGGCTCAAAGTCAGCTTTGATGTCTTTTCAGGAGATTTGCTGTCTGTGGGGCTCATGGGGCCACCGACTTCCTGTGACATGGCAGCCTCCCTCACCCTCTGACTCTTCTGTTGCCGCGGTTGTAGCCCTGTTATTTGGACATATCAGGCTGACTTGACAGAGCAATGCCCTGACAGAGAGGGCTCTCTGGGAAGAGACATGTGCCCCACCACCCAGCTGGGCTGGGAGCAGCTATGGTCCAAAACAAGGCATTGGATGATGTTTCTGTGTGGGTCATGTTGCCCTGCAGTGTAACCTGAGGATATTTAGATGCCATGATCCTGTTTAAAAGAGATTCCCCTTGTACCGTCTGAAATAATGTACATGTATGGGATGGGATGCAGATGCAAGTCAGTCCCACGTCCACAGAGATACTCTGTAACTGTGTGGGGAGTTACAGGACAACCCTGGCCTGAGCTCCCCAGTGCAGGCAGAGGCGCTGCTCTCCTCAGGCAGTGTGGTGAGGTGCTGGATGTCTGTGATCCTGCAAGAGACCTTCTGCCCAAGGGGATGCAGGCTCTCCACGCAGTGGCAAGGGATACATGCAGGAGGGCAATGGCACAGGGTGCATCCAGGAGGCCTGGCTGAGCTTCAGGTAGACAATTGAAGAGCAGAAATTGACAGGTAGGGATTGTTCATCACAAGTTGCAACGCAGTCCTGTGCCACCTCCATTTTGTCTGCGTGTGCTGAGCACAGAAGGGCAAACCCACCACGTCTGATGTCTTTGTGGGAAGGTGGCCTGATGCTGTGAATCTCAACACAGCCTCAGCTTATTTGGACATGCTGAAAACAGCTGGATGGAGCACCTCTCCAGTGGCACAGGAAACTTTATTTAGCTGAAGCCTCTGTGTTTAGCTTGCCTTTGCACAGGGCTGCAGCAGCAGCTCCCCCGTTTGCAGGTTTCCCAAGGTTTCTTTGTGTGTTGGCTGCCCGACTGAATGGCTTCCCTGACATCCTCAGAAAGAAAACAGTGAGGAACCCATTTTTGCCAGTGCTTCTGGTTATTAAGAGGATGTTTCAAATTTGTCTGTTCTTTGCACATGGGAAACTGTATGGTCATTTGGCAGATGTTGAAACTCACTGATTTTATATCCAGCAGCTTGGAAAAACAATGGATGTCATACTCTGTTTAACAAAATATATGCTAGGCAGAGTCCATCTTCTATGCTAGCAAAGTGAATCTTACTCCTACCAATCACTCACTGTCACAAAGCTGAAGGAACCACTGTAATGCTGTAAGATGATTTGTTCGCAGTTCCAGCTTTCACCTTAAATGGTGCAGCTCTCCCATGCAGCCACAATGCAGTTATTGCCAATGCTGCCTTACATTTTCCTTCTTTTTTTATTTAGCTGCTTTAGCGATATGCTAATGACAGGAAGAAAACATACATATAAAATATTGTAGGCATCAAGACATGGAAGGAGAAGGTAAATTTGGCTCCCAACCATGAAATCTTATTCTGCAGTTGCCTTCTTAATGGCATCTCTTGAGGTCAGTGGCTTTGAATTCTCCCAATTGTATAGGGTCACTCTGGCAGCATTGACCAAGTAGAAAAGATTCAGCCAGGGGAAACAATGGCAGAAGTCACCCTTTAAATGTCCTGCCTTCTATATCATGCAATTGATTCCAAGGCTCCCCACCACGATGTCACTGTTTGACCAGTTTGCTTTAAAACAGCTTAATTAGCTGAAAGGAAAGCTATGTCTGAGCATGTTTGTGAGAAAAAAACAAAAAGCTCTCGCCTTTCAGAAAGCTCATGCTCTGTCTTGTCGGAAATCTCTGGTTCTGAAATGAAACAACATTCCTTTCATACAGAGTTAAGTCCCTGACAACAAATTTTCCTGGATTGGGGAAAGAACCAGTTGCTCTGCACACTGATGTTGGTAGCGCTGGTTTTGTTTAGTTTGGGGGCCTGAGTGCTCTGCACCCCAGTTAACTGCAGGGACACTGCGGGAGGAGATCGTGGGAGCTGTAAACAGCTCCATTGCTCCTGGTCTGAGATGCAGAGGCAGTCTTGACTGCTTCAGTACTTCACTCCCATTTGTGTATTAATATCCAGGCCATCAGATGGAGAGGGTTTGAATATACAGGAAGGAGTAATAGAGGCCTTCAAGTGCTTAAGCCCAACTTTTCTTATAGAGTTCTTTGTTTTCCCAAACCCCAAGCAAAAACAAGCCCCAGAAACTCAGTGGGAAGAGGACTGATAGGAGTGGGATGCAAGGCACCTGGTGTCCATCAGGGAAAAAACAAAAATGCAGGTCACAGTCCCACCTTCCTTAGCCCAGCCCACAGAAACAGGTGCCTTCTTGGGGACTGGAGGCATTAAAATACTCAACACACCAGGTGATGCAGCTGCTGAAGTAGAACACGCAGAGTAATGGGCTGCGCTGCCTTAGCTTTCCTCACTTGCTCTCTGAGCTGCAGCATTTGTTGTGAGGTCAGAATACAGCCTTTGGCCCACTACGTGTTCTTTTCAGCAGCCAAATCTTTCCTGAACAGAGAGCGTGAGCGTGGAGGTGCTTTATTCTGTGATGTCTGTGGCAACTTGTTGGTATTACCAGGCTGCTGAGCAGCTCTGTAAGCACTGCCCCTCCTGAGAGGTAGAGAGAGATTTAAGCAATTTGCTTTAGGAAGAATTAGTTTCAAAGCCAGATCTGCTATAAGAAAAAAAAGCACACATTTTCTGTTCTGTCTATTAATCCACAGTTCAGTGTCAGGCCTTTTTGCGTGTGCATTTGCACAGTGTGCTTAGTGCCAGTACCAATGGAAAGTATGGGAACCCAGCACCAGAGATGCATGGGGAAGTGAATCACATAAAGCCACAGCAAATCACAGAAAGAGCTATTTAGATGGAAAACACACCCTGAGACTGCCTGCACATGGTGATTTTATGCATGTATGTAGCCATACCAGGTTCAGTGAAATTATGTCCTAAATGTATTGAAGAAAGGGAGTAAATGTTTGCAGAATGAAGGTCTTGGTGTATTTTGTAACACGTTGACAGCCTCCCATCTCTGTCACTCATTTTCCTGGGCATTTGCAAGAAATTTCAGTGTATTGCAGCTCATTTTTTCATGTCCTGGACAGGAAAAATATTTTAAAATCATTTTACTTTCACTGCATGAAGGATTCTGTCTGGAAAACAAAGTAAAGTGCTGAATAAAAGCTTTAATTATATTTTCTTTGTAAATGATTGGGTGCTTTGGTTTTTTTTTTTTTTTTTTAAACCCCTCAAATATTTTTTTAATTCATTTGCTTATATGTGTAACAATATCCTGCTGAAGATGAGATGTTTATCAGTGTTTTTTTCTCCTCTCAGCTTTACAGAAAGGTGAAGGAAAGGATGATTAAACCAGAAACAAAGTCAGTAATTAGCAGTATAAATCTCTCAGTGATTTCAGTAGGTCACAAAATTAACTGGTACAGGCTTCGGACACATCTGCTCTTTTGGCAAGTGGTGCCCTCCGTGAGCCTGCTCATTGGCTCACACTAACCATACGATGGGTCTCGGGGAAGTTATTTGCACTCCCTAAGCTAAACACAGCACAGCGATGAAACAGTACAATTTCTAAAATGCTGAAGCACGTACAAGGGCTGAGCATTCCTGGTAACTGAAAGGCAGCGTCAAACGGTTTCAAAGCACTGAGCTATCACCCTGGGACCCTGGGAGGGAGGGAGGGAGGGAGCATGTGTTTGTTATGTGTGGCCGAATGCTGCTTTGCAAGGCTCGGATTTGGGAAATTATCTGGAGGTTTAGGAAAGAGGGACCTGGTTGCCTTGTCACAGGCTGCTATCAGGAAGGGGTCTATGCCCACAAGCCATCAAGGAGAGCCTCAACACCAGTCACTATTTGGTTTCATTCTGGCCACAGCTTCACTCTCCTGGTGGCAGGAGCAGCAGAGAAGCAAGATGCTTAAAGCACCAGAAACAGGGAAATGGGGTTTGGGGCAGGGGTAGGGTGAGGAGGGAGGAAAACGACAGTTCTACCTCCTTTCAGCCTCAAAATGTAAGCGAGAAATTCAGTGTTGCATTGCATCAAATCTTGTTGGTTGTCAGGTCAGGCCAGAGGGCAGAGGTCAAGTGCCTGCTGCAAGCCCATCTCTGGGCTGCTTGTCTCTAGTAAGGCATTTACCTCTCTGCCTGTGAGCTTGCAGGTAAAATGGCAATAAAAGCTGTCAATCTAATATGAGTTTGTCTTTCTCTCACTATTGTTATGGATGTAACTCATAGGTTCTGAATTGAGCAATTAGACCACTTTGGAGGATGAAAACTCTGAGCTGCTGTTCCAAGATATTGTGCTTGGGACCCTGCTCCCTTTTCTTATTATTTCATCACAGCTTTGAAGTCTGAAGAATTACAACGGGGTTGTGTGACAGCATCCAGAAGCAGCAGTGCTACCTGAAACCATCAGTGTAAGGAGGGCTGGCTCTATCTGGGCTGGCTCCTAATTCATAAAGATATTTTAAAATGTAAATGACATTCTCACTTTTGTGTAGAAATCCCAGACAACACACAATTATGTAACTCATTTCTGTAACTCCACATGCATGCACTTTAAATGAAGAAACCCTATACCTAGTCTGGTCTCCTGTATCTTGGGAAGACTTAGCAGTGTAGTAGTAAGTGGGCATATGTGACTTGAAATCCAATAGTGTTTGTTGTCTTTCTAGTTTCATTGCAAACCTGTGATGTCCAAAGGTCATCAGTGCAAAGGCTGGCTGTGGAACCAGAGAGGGATGAACAAACTTTGCTCAAAGCAAGCATGCCACTAATCCTTCAGGTATTTGCATGGGGCAGAATGTCAAGCACTTCCCTAAAAGCAGGGCCAGTCCTTAGCTGTGCTCTGAGGAAGGAAGCCTGCAGAGCCATTGTAGCACCACCTCTGTCTTATGCCCGAAGGAAAAGAAAAAGAGAACTGAATCAAAAAGATCTACTCTTTCTGAAAGCTCTCCTCCCAGCCACAAATGGTGTTCCCCAAGGCTCAGTATCTGGGCCACCTGTGTTTAATACTTTTGTCAACAATCTGGATGAGGGATTTGAGGGCACCTTCAGTAAATTTGCAGATGACAGAAAGTTGGGCAGGAATGTTGATCTGACGAGGGTAGGAAGGCGCTACAGAAGAATCTGGATAGACTGGATCAGTGGGCTGAGGCCAATGGTATGAGGTCTAACAGAGCCAAATGCCTGGTCCTGCACTTGGGTCACAACTCCATGCAACACTACAGGCTTGGGGCTGAGTGTCTGGAAAGATGCCCAGACAAAAAGGACCTGGGTGTTCTGGTTGACAGCCAGCTGAATATGAGCCAGCAGTGTGCCCAGGTGGCCAAGAAGGCCAACAGCATCCTGGCCTGTATTAGAAATAGTGTGGCAAACAGGACTAGGGAAGCGATTACACCTCTGTATGGCACTGGTGATGCCACACGCCAAATACTGTGTTCAGTTTTGGGCCCTTCACTAGAAGGACAGTGAAGTGCTGAACCACATCCAAAGAAGGGCAATGAAGCTGGTGAAGGGTCCAGAGAACAACTCTTATGAGAGGCAGCTGAGGGAACTTGGATTGTTCAGTCTGGAGAAAAGGAGACTGAGGAGAGACCTTATTTCTCTCTACAGCTACCCAAAGGAGGTTGTAGTGAGGTGAGGGTTGGTCTCTCAAGTAGCAGCTGATAGAACAAGAGAAAATGGCCTCAAGTTGCACCAGGGGAGGTTTAAATTGGATATTAGGAAAAATTTCTTCATCAAAAGGATTGTGAAGCCCTGGAGCAGGCTGCCCAGGAAAGTGGTGAAGTCACCATCCCTAGAAGCATTTAAAAGATGTGTAGATGTGGTGTTTATGGACATGGTTTAGGGGTGGACTTAGCAATGTTAATAGTTGGACTTGATGATCTTAGAAGTCTCTTCCAACCTAAATTACTCTATTTTACAATATTAATTGAGCAACCTCTACTGGGTGGTATCCTTGCCCATGGTGGGAGTGTTGGAACTATATTTAGGAACTGTATTTAAAATCTCTTCCAACTTCCCTTTCTTTTTTTCTCTTTTCCTTCTCTTTCTCTCTCTCTTTCTTTTTCTTTCTTCTTTCTTTCTTTCTTTCTGTCTTTCTTTTCTTTCTTTTCTTTCTTTCTTTCTTTCTTTCTTTCTTTCTTTCTTTCTTTCTTTCTTTCTCTTTCTTTCTTTCTTTCTTTCTTTCTTTCTTTCT
>JANHGN010019276.1:0-41600 GCA_024605025.1 Megaceryle maxima | reverse complement strand
TATTTCTGTTTTTTCCCACTGCTGTTTCTTCCATGGTCTTTGATATACTTTACAGTCTAGGGCATAAAAGCTGTTATTGTTAGTGAACTTGATGGATGTTCAGTGTATGTGCACCTCAGCATCTCTGTGTTATAGGATGGTTGGCTTTATGTGTGAAGTGTTTGGGTTTATGCATGTTTTGAACACATATTTTGACACTATTCTTTAAAGTTTTTTGCATTCAATATATAGTTTCCTGGTATGAGGACTCACCTACATATTATAGCCAAAGATGGACAAATTATCATCCTGAGCCAAATAACAGACAAACTGGGCTTTCAAATCTCCTTTGTTCATTTCACATGTAATTATCTCCTACTATTCAGATTACTCCGACTGAGAGAGTTGGGGTTGTTCAGTCTGAAGAAAAGAAGGCTCGGGGGAGACCTTAGTGTGGCCTTCCAGTATCTTAAGGGGGCTACAAGAAAGCTGGGGAGGAACTTTTTAGGATGTTGGGTAGTGGTAGGACTGGAGGGAATGGATTAAAACTAGAGATGGGTCGATTCAGATTGGACATTAGGAAGAAGCTCTTCACCATGAGGGTGGTGAGACACTGGAACAGATTGCCCAGAAATGTGGTGGAAGCCCCATCCCTGGAAGTTTATAAGGCCAGGCTGGATGGGTCTCTGAGCAACCTGATCTAGTGGGAGGTGTCCCTGCCATTGGCAGGGGGGTTGGAACTAGATGATCTTTAAGGTCCCTTTCAACCCTGACGATTCTATGATTCTACTCTTTGAACAATACAAAGTAGTTGATGATAGCCTTTTGATTCCTAGTTAGCATGTTACTACACAGCCTCATATTGCCCTGTAATACTTTTAAAGCTCCTCCAAGGGCCTTAAAAGAGTAAGAAAGTCCCAGGAAATCCTGTTTTGCTGACAAGCTATACTGCTGTGCTCTTTTGGTCTTGCCAACAAGTCTTAAAAATCCCTTGATCACTTAAGAGATACAAGTAAGACCATTGGAAGTAGCTTAGAAAGCCCCATGAAAAAGTGTAAGTATTTGGATTATTCTTCTGTTTTGGAGATCTGGTAAATGAGATTTAAATGAAGCGATTACATCAAAGTACGGCATTTGTTTCCCAAGGCCTTTAGGCACTTTACAGATTTCATTGTGGGGTGAGTAAAGTTGCCTGTTTAACCATCTGCAGTGCTGCCAAGATGGCTACCCCATTTATGATGGGCTCAAGGGCGAAGACAGAGGGCTGTGGGATGCTGCTTGGGTCCCTGCTCACCATTGCTGCCACTCAGTTGCTCTTGACAGTGAATGTGGGTCCCCAACCAGCCTCTAAAAACACATAGTTTCAGGGATACGGGTTTTAAATTCCATCATCTTGCTGTGACTGGGGGAGTTTTGTACCCTCTGCTCCAGCCAGACCCCTTGGCTAACATTGATGGAGAAGTATGAGATGGTTTGTGTTTTCACAGCACCTTGTGGCACCCGCACCCCCCATATCCCGCAGAGGCGTGAGGTGCCCTCTCCTGCTCCACCCCTTGGTTCACAAGACCTGGACGTGAAGATGTTGACCAGTCCGACACGCCCCGCACAGTTCAAAGGGAGGCAGTTTGCAGGGGAGCTGATTTTCTTTCTCTTTGCACCGCAGCCATTGTGCAAGTGTCAAAGGAGCATCCCTCTCATCTCTCAGATTGATGGCATCGTCTAGGACTTCCAGCATAGACAAGATAAACTAAAGGCTTCTGCAGACAGGTATGTAACTGTGGAGACAGCAGTGCTGCAGAAGAGGCCTCCGATCAGGGGAATGTTTGTCCCACAGTCGACTCTCTGGCATAGCGGTCACCTTTGACATGACTTGCTGAATAGGAGTTTGTTTTCTAATTTCCATGGTTCAGCCGTAGGCCACACAAAGTAAATACAAGTAAACGGTCAACAGTGGGTTCAAAGGAACATAAGACAAGTATTTGCCCCCTTGGAAGACAGTTTGGGTAGTGTTCACATGTGAATCAATCTGATTTGGGTCTTTGAAGTGATTTGATTAGGAAGAGTGGCGCAGAGTACTGAAAACTGATGAGGTCAACAGAAGATTGTCCATCTTTTGGGGCATACTCCAGAGGCAAACAGCTGGCATACTGCTGCAGAGCTGCCGGTGGTGCTGTCATGCAGATGTGAACTCCTGAATCATTGGTCAGTGATCGTTCTTGTCCTGGTTTCAGTGGGGCAGAACCCTAGTCCAGCCATGCAGGTCTGCAGACCATTAGCAGTTTTGAGTCAGCCAGGGCAGCTGACCTGAGCTGGCTACTGGTGTATCCCAGACTGTAAACGTCACGCTCAGTATCAAGGGGGGAAATTTCCTGAGGAGAGGAGGTCCTCCTGTTCCTTCTCCTACTTCTCCCCATCCCTGGAGGGTCGCACTTACTATTCTGCTTCTGAGGACTACTTCCCTGTTTATTGTGACTGCCGTACACTCACTGGGCTGAGTATTACAGTACACTTTCTACTGGTATTGGCATTAGTTCGGCTGTCTCGTTAAATCTGTTTTCATTTCAGCCTGTGGGTCTCCTCCCCTTTTCCTGATTCCCCCTTCTCTGTTGGGGAGGGGTCATGAAGTGATAGAGCAATCGCTTTAGTTTAGCCCTGGATAAGGGCTACACAGAGACAGCTTCACAAAAGGTTTTACAATGCAACACGTAAAGTGACTTCAGCAAAGATGACAAATAAACTCATTTCTAACTTGTTTGTCTATAGTAATTATTTATTTCCTGTGTTTATTAGCAGTAATAGCTAAGTAAAGTCTGTGTATATCATTAGAGACTTTTAAAGGATTTTTTTGTGTCTTTTAGGATAAAAACAATTGCCTGAGCAAAATAAAACCTTACTTTTGAAAAGCTGCAGGTGAGAAAAGTTTCCATAGCTGTTCATCTTTGTGCCTTGTAGACATATAAGGAAAAGCAGAAACTGTTCAAGGCAAGGATGTGCTGGTTTTGCAATACAGGGAAGCTGAGTGTGCAAATGAAGCTATCACAGCAGGCAGGTGCAGGCAACTGAACGGTGGAGCTCCTGAAATACTGCTGAAAAAGCCTCAGTGTAGCCATTCACTTATTCATCATTAGCCTAACTCCCCCCACAGCAGCTCTGCTAACATGGAAGGGCTGAAAAGCTCCTCCTGAGATGAGGGAAAGGCACCTGGTTAATGTCTTTGACATTTTAAAGATTAATGTAAAGCTAATGATGCTAGTCCTGAAACACAGTTGTCATCTGAAAACCTGGTAGTGCCTGACTGAGCCCGAGGAAATAGTGTGTGAGGTGGCATTGGCACATCCCTGTAACTACTGCTGCCAGAGTCCTAATCTCCCCTTGTATGAGCCTGGTCTTCACTGTGAGTGGAAAACTAGGTAGGGATAAGCTGGGGGATAGAAGAACTTCTGTGTGGCTTATCCCAGTGAAATGCAGAGCCTTCGCCAGAAGTATTGCACTCTGCAAACTCTCTGCACTCTCAAGTCTGAGCTTAGCAAACATGCACACACCTGCATACACATACACTACCTCCTGAGGCTCTACTTGCTGGTTGGTAAGTGGGAGTATAGGATAATGTATGGAGAAAGGCAGCAGTAAACCACATTTCCTTGTGCTGCCTCCTCAGTGGCCAGGGCACAGATGTGCTCCGTCTGCTGTCTTGTCCTTTGTTAACTTCATCTCCCACCCCTTTGAACCTCACTAAGTGGTTACGGAAAAGAGGGTGCTGATTATTACCCCAAGTGATAATCCAATTACTTGGGATAATAAAGTGCCCGTGTCTTTATACAACAGAGTTCAGAGCAACTGCAGTTGCTTGGAAAAGGAGTGAAAAAAAAAAATGCAAAACCACCCTTAAGACTTTTCCACTCCCCTGTCCCATGAGTTCAGTTTTCAGCCAGCCCTCATCACAGCTCACAGCCTCCTCATCTCAGGCAGCCTCCTCTGCAGGCCATCCTCTCTCCCAGCACAGCCCCTGACATCCCTGACTGACACTAGAAAGAGCACGGGGAAGGGAAATGATGAGTGGTACAGCACACAGACCTGGGGAGGAAGGCAGCTGAAGCAACCCTTGTGTTACCACCAAGGTGAGCCTCTTGACATATGCTCACTGCTGTGGTGTTTTGCTTCCAGCAATTGCAGATGCCTTCAAGGTGCCTGAAATTGAGATTACTGGGTGCAGAATTTAAATGCCATAAATGTAATTTCTCCCCAATATGTAGAAAAATAATTTTAATTCAGAATGGTGAAGGAACATTTGACATGGCTAATGTCACTGTCCTTATGTCCAGGCTTTGAAGGTGCCCCTGGGTGAAGCCTTGTCTATTTTTGTAAAAACAAGCAGTGGTGCACTGCTAAATAAGATGCTATTTCAGCTGCTGATGTTCTGGCACCAAACCAAGACATCAAACCAGTCTGTGTTTAAAGCAACAATTATTTCACATGTCTCTCAAAGGAAGTTGTAGGAGGATAAGAAAAAAAAAGCAAAGCAAGGTGATTTATCCATTCCAAAACACCTTTGCAGAGACATCGGTGTTATGTAGCAGTACAAGAAGTCTCTATAAAGTTCTGTGCTTTTCCAGTTGAAGGAGTCCAGTTCCTAAGAAAAATGAGCAGTGCTTATTTATTTTGCTTTCTCCTTAGGAAGGAAAACTGTGAGGATGGTGCAGGTTTGGTGGAAGCTGAGGTTGCAGGAGTAATGGTAGGGCACAAAGAGTTCATTGTTGGGCCAGCAATCTGTCATGGGGAGGGCTGTCACAGGAGTCTCCAAGGGGGCAGCAATGAAACGCTGCCACTACATCACAGAAGAAGACTTTATCTCACCTTGGGCTGCCCAGCTCTGCTCCCTGTGCTGGACCACCTGCCAGCAGTGGTGGGACGGGCTGATCTGCTGCCCTAAATCACTGGCAGAGGTATAGCAGCATGCAGGGTGAGAGGGCCTGCAGGTCGGGCAGTGAGAGAGATGAGATTTATAACTATACAGTATTTCTCTCTTTTGAAAATTAAATGGCATGTGAGAGAAAATAAAAGAAGGTTGACAGGAGGGGGTGAGCCTGTGCACAGCCAGTTCAGTCTTCAGGGCTGAGTGGATGAATAGTTTACGTACAGCAGTTAAGTTATTGTGGTGGAGAGGAAGAGCTACACCACAAAGGGCACGCTCAGTTTTTGCAGGTCTCTGGTGGAGCTCTTGTTCTGAAGCTGGAGTCACCTATGTGGCAGTGTGCTGGGGCTATTAGAGAGCCTCCTGTCCCCCAGGTGCCCACACTGTGGTGTGGGCAGGGATGGCATCCTGCACCCACCAATTCTCTGGCCCTAGGAGTAGCTTTGCTGAGCTCAGCTGTCTGGCTACCGGTGAGAATACCAGCCCTTGGACTTTGCTGGTGAAAGAGGCTGGATTGCCTTTTGTGTTTGCAATGAAAGCTTTGAGTTTTCCATCAAAACCCATGCAACTAGCATTTTGGTGGCTTGTGAGGAAGTATTTGGTAGTGATTTACTTTGATAAAACACATTTGTGCCCTGAGATAGGAAACAAAGTTCCAGGCAAGAAGATCCTGCTGCACCTTGGAGCCTTGCCTGCCTGTCCCAGGCACCAGTAACTGGTATAAAGCAGCACAGCTTCATAGGCAATCCTGCAATGGCAAATTTACATCAGCTGAGGATCCGAGCTTTTGTGTCATTAAAGACATAGTAGAAAAAAAACCTGTTGTGAATGAAGGAAGCTCTGGCTAAAAAAGTCCCAACAAGTTAGCTCTTTATTCTCTATCAGTGAAGTCTGCACACAATGAAAACATGGACAAGGGAAATTTGCACAGCATTTAACTTAGGTCAAAAAAACAAGTAATTTGTTAAGTGGCAAGGGCACCAACGCGTGCCATGTCACGCTGGATTTTCTTTAAAAATAAAAAAAGTAACAAAGTTAAACTTTCAGTCAACCTGAAAATATTTGCTTTTTATGGGGGCAGTGCGGAACGAATGGGACAGCAAATCTTTCTTGACTCGCTCGTTTACAGAGGCTGAAAAGCTCTACAGAGACAGTGGGAAAAGAAGGAAAAAGGAGGGGTGGCAGAGAGGGAGGGAGGAAGAAAGAGAAATAAATAAAAAGAAGAAAGAAAGGCAGGGAGGAAGGAAGAAATAGAAGGTAAGGAAGGGAGGAAAAGAGGGGGAGTAGAAAGGTGGGAGGGAGAGTGGAAGGGGAAAAAATGCATGTGAGAGCTAAGGTTCTTTGCTAATACAAAAGTATAAAAATTAGTTAATATACCAAGCTGAGAAAACAAACTCCTTGGACTACTTGATGCATTTTCTCTCTGATGACTAGAGAGGGATCTCCTGAAGAAACAAAGTCTGCAGGAAATTACTCTGATCAGGAACTCATGTGGAAAAGGAAATGTGAAATTTCCCCAGGAAAGAAAGCAGGAGCTCTCCAGAGGGAAGAGGGAAAACTTGATGTCCATGTAGCATGGAAACTTAGAGATATAAATTCAAGCTCTGAAATGCCAGGCATTCATTCTCTCTAATTTTTTTCAGTTTAGCTGTTTTGCTCATGTTTGTGAAACATTACAAATGAACAACTTGTGAATTCTCAGAGGGATTGATGACTGACTGATCATTAGAAGCGTGTTATTTTACTCTACTCATTTAAAGTTATATAAAATAGGGAATCATCAAAATAGATGTCCTCATGTTTTGCTATTATTTGTTACCTCTTCTGGTGCTGTTCCACAGAACTGGAAGTTTTTCCTTCCCCTTTCAAATATGCATGCCCTGATTCTTGTAATTAAAAGTCTTGTTTCTGTGCTTACTTTGTATTTCTTCTCTGTTTTCTCAGAAATTTTTAATCCTGTTCTCCTTACTGACAACAGACCCATGTTCACCCAGCAGACATTTCTATTAACATTTTTAATTTCATTCTTCTCC
Organism: Megaceryle maxima; assembly: GCA_024605025.1. NCBI lineage: Eukaryota > Metazoa > Chordata > Aves > Coraciiformes > Cerylidae > Megaceryle > Megaceryle maxima. The sequence continues at coordinate 34,676 of JANHGN010019276.1, read as the reverse complement.
TTTCTTTCTGAATGCAAGTTCAGAAAGCCAAACAGCTCTTACTACCTACCTATCACAACATGAAACTCCATTTAATCTGCACTTGCTGTCCAGAATCGCTGTATTTTAAGATAGCAAGGATGTAACTCTATTGCTATCTCTATTTCTATCTCACTCTATCTCACTCTATCTCTATCTCTATCTCTATCTATCTCTATCTCTATCTCCTCTGTCTCTATCTGTAGTATACATATGCACATTCCCAGTGCTTTTGAAATGTCTTTCATCCTATGAATTGCTGCTCAAAATCATGAAGTAAAATAACACTGGGGTGTAGCCTTGCACTGCCTTTTGCTCACGCTCTGACACACAGAGAGGCACACGCACACGCACAGAGACACAACCGTGTGGGGAAAGCAGGAATGTGGGCGAGTTTTGACCTCCGGTGTCCACACAATGAGCCATGGACGATGCAAAAGGTTGGCTGCTTCTATACAGACCTGCTTTTGTGCTCTTGTCCAGGGCTTGATCCTTGGAGCCCTGTGTGCTCAGTAGATGCCAGAGAGATAGATGTGATCTGTTAGCCTCATCCAGCGCCAGCAGCTGAGCCATTTTCACACAGGCAGGCAGGTATGGCAAAGCCTGGGTAACAGATGAGAACCCATGGGGAGCTCTTGACTATGGAGAATGAAAAATCAAAAGAAACCATATTGGACACAGATACAAAAGGAGTCCCCTGTTCCTTTTTCTATCCCCCCCTTGTTTCTTTTCTCCTCTTCCTTACCAGGCTGTAATGAATGTGGAAAATGGCTTCCCCCCTCAAAGTATTTAGAGGACATATAGATTCCAGATGCTATTCTATGCAAATACTTCCACTCTTCCCTGCCCAGCCGCATCCCAAGTTAACCCTTTTGCCTAGCTCTTTGCTGCTTGTCACTTTACACACTGCAGTAGGGAAGAAAAAATACCTTTAAAAACCCCTTTAATCATTATTCTCAAAGGACAGATTTACACCCTACATAGTGCATAGTTCTCAACACAGCTGGAGACAGAAAGCAGCTGTTAACACATAGCTGGTATTGAAGTTAGTTTGATGTTTTAATCACGTAATATCATGAAAAAAGAGACATTAATTCCTAATAGTGCTAAGACTCTGAGCTCTCTCTTGAAATCGTTATTTGTAGCATGTCCAGGGTCAAAGATATTTGTCTCAGTGAAAACAGTCTGTAGAAGACTTTTAGCATAAATACATGTAATTTAAAAGGAACTGAACTTGCATACTTAAAGCACAGTAACTTTAAGTATGTGTTCCTCAGACAGCTGTGAGTCTTTTGTTTCCCACTGGCAGTTTTGTGAGCCTTGCTTCACACCAGTCATAACCCAAGATGGTTTTGCTTGCTATTTAATACAGCAGTGGCTGCTTATTCCTCATGACTGCCACTTTTAAATGAGCCTTCCAAAAGTCATTTCCATATCCAAAAAGAGAAGAGAGCTGTGGAGAGAAACAGGAATAGCTAATCTAACAGAAAGTACTTTTCTTTCCAAAGAGACATAAATGCCTCTGCTGAGATTTTATCTCCTGAGACTATTCTACCACCTAAAACTGCTTTTACGGTCTTCCTATTCATAATCCCTTAGCTCATGAGCAGATCTATCTGGACACACATACGCCAGGATCACCCTAATGACAGCAGCAATGCTGCTTTAGGTTTTTGATCAGTATCAGTATTTGATTTAATCCCTCCCTGAACTAAAAAATGGATCACTTACTTTTGTTGTGACAGATTGATGGTAAGATTTGAGAGAGTATGGTAAAAGAGAGAGAGGTCTCAGGTGTGAGCACAAAAGGCTCAAACATTCAGACATTTATTGACAGAGAGACAGATACATTCTCCTCAACCAAATAAATATGGGTTTTGTCTTGCTCTCACACACTGTGATTCCCATCAACAGCCCTTTCTGCATTGGTCATGTGGCAATGAGATACTTATAAGGCTGTTTTGTTTGCATTTCATTAGGCCTTTCAGGGTTTCCTTAAGTTGTAGGGTATATTCTGCTCTGTGAAATATGTTTTATCCTGCATTGAGATGCTGTGGACTCTGCACATCAATTTTCACTAGACATCAAAAGCATACAATACTTCTTTATGAACCTTTCTTTGATCATATAGTGCAAAAGCATCTTAAAATTTGGTGGTTTTATCACTTTGGTTGTAACATTTTTTTCACAATCTTTCTAAAAGAAACCAGTGAATCAAGAAAATGCGTTAAGCAGTGGCAAGAGTCTTGTAGTGAAGTTGTTTCCTGTTTCCTAAGTGATGTGGAAGAGGACTAAGAAAGCTGACCAAATTTTCCAAACAAGTTTGCTCCTTCCTGTTTCAAGCAATCAGCTGAAGGGCACTGAAGACCATATCTCTACTTCTTTACATATTCATTTTAGCTTGCATGAACAAAGATGAACTTTTAATCCATTGTGACTCTCATGTTCCTTAAAGTGGAGCTCTGGTATTTACTTACCTGACATAGATAGTGTGACACTAGATTAGGAACTTTATGTGACTATGAGAGGTGGTAACCATTTCATTTGTTCTTAGTTATATTGGTTTTGTTTAAGAAGCAACTGGTAGGTATTCCCTGAAGGATAGGAAACTTGACAATGCACTTGAAGCAGTGAAGACTGAGAGGATTAAAATAATCCCAGTTTGTCTAAATGTCTATATGTAACAACTTTCAGTCTGTGCTGGACTTACTCCAAACCCAGAATTTAACCGATTTTGTTGATTTACACTTCTTTCAACCTGATCTGTGCCTTGGAGCCCATGGGAGTCCTGTCTTTTGGTTGACACCAGCAAAAAGTTCTGAGAAAAAGTTATCTTCTTTCCTTGAGGCACCTGTTCTCTCTGTTCTTTATTTCTGTGGTGATACACCAAAGTCCAGTCTTACTAGTCTTCTTGATGCAAACCAACAGAAGAATGAAAGCAGAAGAGGTGTCACAATGCTATGTTTTCTCTGCTGTCCACCTGAATGCCTCTACTCAGCCACAGAACCCAGGCAGTCTGGTTTATGTTTTTACTATGCTGGCCATTAAAAGGACAATAGAAACAGACTGCAAAGACTTGCACAAGTATCCTCTGTGACTTGAATTTGGTTGTGAGCTATGAAAAAGGTGAGAGTTCTCCCATAATTCATCAAGAAACAACTGTGTCCACACTGAATGAAAGCAGAACAGAACCACCTCTGCACAGGTGCAACCAGATGAAAACATTAGAGGTAAATAGTCATTTCTAGCCAGAGGTTGTGGAAGAGTCACCTCATGTTTCTCTCCTACATTAAAAATCTTTCTTGTTTTACACTTGTACTATAAAAAAACCCATGGATTTGGTGGTGGGATAGATTGTTGTCCATGTGACTTTTTATTTGGTGATACATGCCAGAGTTTACTAGAATATGAAGTTCCTCTAGGAACCATGTTTTAACACAGAGGAGGTGTTTCTCTGTGTCCTATGAGTACCTTTTTCTCATCTCCACTTTGAATGCTTCAATCAAAGCTTATTGTGCTACTCAGTAATTTCAGTGCCTGTCTTGCTAAGGTTTCTGTGTCTCAAATTAGCCACCATGTGCTCTCCATACCTCCATTTTGACTTCAGGCTTCCTGCCATGAGATACCTGTGTCCTCCCAGGCTGCAGCTCCTTTCCCTTCAGAGACACTCTGCTGCTCTTTTTATGATCTGGACTTGAGATTTAGTTTATGATGGTTCTTAAGTTTCTGGAAATAGCCTAAACTCAGAAGTGATACAGCACTTAGTGGCTGCTTTGTTTACTGAAAGTGGTTGATGCTGTCTTTCCAACAAGCTTTAGTGACAAAGTTATCACAGCAAAGCCTTCCTTGGGCACGCTGTTTTCTAGTGACAAAAATGAGAAATCTCAGAGACTAGGAGCTTGGTAGAAGTAATGGAGACAGCTTATCATTAAAAAAAAATCACTCACCAGCATTGGTTGATTAACAGGGGGACCATGTCAAATACTCTGCATGTGGACTCAGGGTTCTAGATGTTGCTGCTATGGTGATTCTTTATAGAAGATGGGTGGGTCAGTAAGTAAAGTAGAATTATGTAGGATGTATGAAAACCTTGAAAACAGTCACTGATCCAAAAGCCAGAGAGCAGCAAATGCTGGACCTAGTAAATGGCTGAAGTAATATGCCTTACATCTGGTAAACATGTGGAAATGATGTGAAGGATTTTGACATTGGTAAAGGTGGTTTCATGCATCTAAGAATTTTTCTATTGTCTTTGGAAAAAGACGTGGAACTTCATGGGTGAAAATAGAGCTTCACAGCTTTCCCATAGTGCAAGAACTAGAGGTCCCCAGCCTGGGAGTGGCCCAATTCACAGATATCCAGCATGCCTAAAAGACAGTGTGTTCCACTGAAATGAAATCCACTGACCATAATAGAAAACAGTATGTATGAGAAGCTTTATCTGAAACCTAACTGCTTATGGAAGAAGCTTCTTGAAACCTTCTGCTTCTCAGAGAGATTAGTTTTTTATAACATGGCAATACACAGATACAAAAATGGTCCAGCACATATCATCATTTGAATGTGTCAACATCATAAAAGATAATGGAGAGATCCTTGATCTAATATAGTCAGACTTTCCATATGGCCTAGCATAAAATGTTATGAAAGAAACCGAGAATTAAGGATGACAAATACTGCTGAGATTCAGGAAATGAAGAATAAATGGCATTTTGTCATTCTGACACAAGCTGATCTTGGTCTCTCCCAAGGTCCACACATTATGTATCATGTTGCAAAGCTAGCTGGAGAAACCCTGGTGCTGAGACTAAACAGTTCCCCAGAAACTAAAATACCTCACAAAATCTGATCAATTCAATTTGGAAAAAATCTGGAGGAAAAAAAGTTCTACCAATGTCCCCCTTGAATGACAGGGAAATATCTATCTTGCATTTGAATACATTTTCTTTTTTAAAAAATTACACGTTTTGTCTTCAAATGCTACATTGTGCCATATTGTACCTTTTAATTAGAAAAAAACACATCTGAAATTGAAACAAAGTATTTTAAGTAAACCAAATGATTCTTCTTCTATACTTTCCTTTGTAGATAATTACCAACTAAAGATCCATGCAAGACAATACATAGGACGTTGGCAAAAGAACTGTAGTGCCAAGAATTGAGTAGTTTATTGAAGGAAAAAATGTTCTGTGTGTTAGAGGAAACATATCAATGTGCAATTGCAGTCAAAGAAACAGTATTAAGGCACTGTGAAAAATTGACAGGAATAGTATCAAGACCAGTGCTGGGACCTATTTTTGTAACAAAACAAATGACAAGGAGATTAAAAAATCTGGGTTTGACTATTTTAGAAAGATATTGATAAAGTTACAGTAGGAAATCTAATTTATTACCAATAATAGGCTAGATATAACTGGTGTGTGATCTGGCATGGTATTTCTAGAGTGGCAAAGCCCAAGTGAGTAGTTCTGGTAAGACCTGCCTTAGAGAGACAACATGACTTTGAACCATGAGGATTTGTGTATTAGAAAACCCCAGTATTATTTTTGCAGCTTGCTGGGAGAGGGTGAGTCTTCTGGAGGGAGGAACTGGTTTATGAAGTGGTGATGCCAGTTCCCAAGGAAAAAGCACATCAGATGACAGAGGAGGACATTGCTGACATTTTTGGACACCAATTTGGTTGCCAACACATCTGCCTGCCAGTGCTGCAATCCTGATGCCTTTGATGAGTACTAAGCACAGTCCAAAACAAAATGCAACACTGGTAGATGGAAAATAGGAGATTGATTGCGGACATATTTTATTCTTGACAGTTCACTTCTTTCTCTCCCTTTCCTGTCTACAATTTCTCAGCAGAATGATTGTTTGAAATGTTTAGGAAGGTTTCTGATTTAACACCCAAACAGTGAGGGATTCATTTGTCAGTGTTGTACTGTCATATAAAGGGTTGCTTCCTCCATTAGTCCAGTGATAGCCCAAGCTGTTTAGGCAACCAAAGTGCATCCAGAGCTTAATATAAGCTCTGTCCAAGATTGATAAGATTTTCCTGATTTTCCATATTTTATGTCTAGTTCAGAGAAAGTTGGGGTACCATGCATGTGGCTTGGCTTGTCCCACCAGTTAGGGAAGGGAAAAAGCAATGATGGAAGATCATTGTTCCCAGCTCTGCAGAGCACACATTTAAAATCATGTCCTCAGTGGTGCAACTCATGTCCTGCATGGTCTCATCTATGGGCCGGACAAGGTAATTTAATTTCACTCAGACCCCAGACACTGCTGTTATTATTTATGACATTTTGATCTGTGCTTCCTCACCAGTCTTTCAGCATTAAAGAAATGTTTTCTCATCATTATGGTGCCTCATGACAAGAAGGATGGTGCTGAAGTGACTGACATCACCTCTCCTTGCTCTGTTACATCTAAGGTCATTTGCCCATCAGATTTATTCTCCTGGAAAAAACCCAACAAACAAAAAACACCCCCCAAAAAAACCCCAACAAACAAATTAAAAAAACCCCCAAACCCACAGCAGCTCCCAGTCCAGCCCATTTTGGGAGTCTTTCCTTACCCAGGTTGTATTCTGGGCATGAACTGGATAAACTCAATCAATGCAAAAAAGACTCACTGATGTCAAATAGATGGTTCCTAGTCCCAGATGTGTCATGCTCAGTTAGTGAATAACAGAGTGTCAAATAAAGCAATAAATCTTCTTACTTGCTGACTGCTGTGCAGGGCTGCCATGTGAAGACACTCACACGCTTACTAATCCTGTGTGATGAGTGAGGCTGGCTGCATCCCCATCATTTCCAGAGGCCAGCAGAGAGGTGCAAACATATTGAGTTGGGATGAGTGCTGGATTACCCTCCCTTTCTCAACACCTTGGGGCCATTATTGGAAATCTGACAGCAATATGCCATGAAGACACTGTCAATTTTAGGCTTGATTTCAGTGAGGCTGTTTGTGGTGCAAGGTGGTGCCTAGAGCAAGAAGGAATAGTACAGATGGGCTGTGTGTTTTCATTCTTAACAAATATTCATGCTGGAGGACACTCTGGCATGCTCTGGGCTCAGAGAGGAGCTCCAGCATGGACCACACTGAGTCCTTCACCCATATTCTGGATGAACCCTACTGAAAGAAAGATAAATCTAGGTTTTGGGGCCAACCAATCTTTAAGGTCTGTGTTGAACCTCTGGATAGAAAGGGTGAGGGAGACTTTAGGGATAATATGCAGGAGCCACTGATGCATGCCAGACAAGAAGCTGACAGTTCTCTTAGTAAAAGGGTGAGAGAGCAAGGAGTCTTAAATACCTTCATTTCAGTTAGGAAGCTTCAGTGGGAAGGAAAAACAAGGGATCAATCCTCAACAGTTTGTTGTGCAGCCCCTGAGTCTTAAAAATATTTGGTATCACTGCCATGTGATTATGATCCCCCACTGATAGTGGCCTGCCTGGGTTTAGTCTGCTGTAAATTGTTGTCCAAACTCCAAGACCTGTTGTGTTAGGGCTGTCTATGGAATTACTTTAAAAAAAAGTTCTTGTATCATGCAAAGATACTGAGTGTCATAGCTGGAACCCATTAATAAGTTAGCCCTTAACCCTTTTTGTTGTAATATGTAAGCAGGTGTTCCTGTAGATAAGCCAGTAGGAGTCATCATCAAGAATAAAAATCTAAGTTTTAACAATTACTGTTTATGTTTCATCCCCTTGTTGTGGTGGATTTTGTCTGTGTCCATGCCCATGTGTGATAGTTGGGCTGTACTCTGTCTTTCAATGAAGGTTATCTGATTTGACCATTCTACTTTGCTCTTTTCAGTTCAGTTAAATTATGCTGCACACTCACTATCTCCCTTTTTTGGTGTTCTTGACCCCGGTCAATTTAACCTTTGGGTGTTCTTAAGAAAAGAAGCAATCCTGGAGGCAGAGACTTAACACAGTTTTTCAGTTTACTTGAATTGGTCAAGTAAACCTCTGAGGATCCACAACTACCACTGGCAGGAAGTATCAGCGCTTGAAATGCTATCATTTAACAAGAAATAACCAGGCTACCCAGGACCACTGTTTGAGTGCATGAGGATTTTGCTGTGAAATAGTTACTGTAGCCTCCATCCAGAAGAGCACTTGAGTCCATGCTCCATTTAATTTTAAAAATTAGTCAAACAGGACTTTGGTACATGCACCTAAAATGGAGCAGAAGAGGGAATGTCAGTGCCAGGAAGAACTGGGGACAACAGTATCCTTTGGCCATCACCAGCAGCAATGGAGAACTTCTGCAGCCTGCTTGTAGATTGTATGTGGGTTTCTACTGTTAATGATTGCAGAAGAAGAAAAAAGCAACAAGACAGCACTTTGCAGTGACTTAGGTTTGTCCCTTGGAAGTGTTTGAAACTTGGCTATGTTTGGGAAGTGAGTCTGAGGTTCATTTCTTTCTGCTCCTAGACAGCTGTGGCTGGCAAATATCTGCAACATGTTCTGGACAAAGCAAAATTACTTTCTTTAACTGTCTTACCTGTTACTTCTTTTTTTCTCTAAGATTACTTTCACTGTGTAAATAGTTCTTCAAGTCTCCAGAATGCTGTACAGGTAGGAGTCCCACTTCATTGCCTATGAGATGAGCAAGTGCTTTGTTCCTGTTACAGCACTGATTCAAACACACGATACGTAAGCACAACTTTAAGTGTGTCACTAAATCCCTTGTCTCCAGAAAGTTAGTTGTGTGCAGAATCAGGACCAGGGAAAAAGGAATCATCAAGGGGACTGGGAGCACAGTCAGGGGACAAATTAGAACAGAAATCTCAGTTTCTCTTTCCTGAATCACAGACTAAAAACACTGCCTCCTTTCTGAGATACTTTGTTTCCTCTCTGTCACTTAACATGTAAAGTCTGATTTCACCACACGAAAATAAAGGGTGTGTTTTGTAAATTTTGTAGCAGATTCTTCTCTTTCCTCCCCTAACTCAAATATTTAGTCACATTAAAGGAGGTAAAGGGGAGGAAAGAGAGGGAAAAATCAGGAAGTGCAGCAAAGGCTTTGATTTGTCTGTGGCATAAAACTGTATTATAATGTCATTTGCTAACTGACAGATCATTTAGTGTCCTGGAAGAGTCTGTTTTCACACCACTGAAGCTCTCACAGGGGAATTCTGTGTGGGCTTCTTATTGTCAGAGCTATTTTTCACCCAATTTGTTTCCAAATGATGTCTAACCTGAGGTCTTCCCACTGAGAGGGCTTTAAGCAATGATTAATGAGAAGTGTTTTGCCAGACCCACCTGGGGAATGGCCCATCTGCGAACTCAGGTAAGATGGAGCTGCCTACAAAGCATTGGCTTGTGAATGGCAGGCAGCTTCCCATGGTTTGAGGCATAGCTCACAGCAAAGGCAAGGTGTTCACTGTTTGCATCTCAGTGATTCATAAAAGGACTGGAGATAAATGTCACTCACTCTATCATTAATGTCTAGTTTGAAGAAACAATCTCCCTCTCTGGGGACTGATCCCCTTCCTGTTCCATATTCAATTATATTATGCATTCAGCATATGTACTGCACCTACGTGGGATACATTTGAAGTGGCCTAAGATCACCAGCCATGCTAAGTCTATTTAAAGGTGGCAAGTTAAAACAGGTATGTTTTCACATGTCCACCTGAGTCTTAAATATTTTCTTGATTGGGCTATGAGCTCTCATCCCTTCTTTCCAGAGCTGGCTTTATGTGCAGCTACACATTTACCTCTACCTATATCAGCTGCATGGTAAAGCAAGTGGGAAAACTGTGATTTTTAGTCTATATTCATTTCAGCAACTGGACAGTTTTGTTCTGACAGAAAACCCAATTATCCCTGACATCCAAAACAGAGATCTGTTCAGACTTGAACCTCTTAGATATGTGTAGGTGGGACAACCACATCTTTTACTTTCCTGACAAGCTTCTCATGTCCATAACATTGCTAATAGTAAACACGAATTTCTTGGTAGCTGCCTAAAATGATCATTAAAATGCTCACATAAAAGTAAAGAAGCCCTGAAAATTTGGTTTCTCTTTGTATTTATGAGGCTGAAATCTGAGCATATTTCTTACAGAATAATTTCCCTCCCCTGATTTATGTGGAAGCTCCAGGCTCAGTCATCATCTGGAAATACATTCCTATACAGTCTGTGTCATTTAAATGCAGCATCCTACTGTCCCGTCTGTCAAGACCAAAACATAATGGGTCCAACTGTCTATGAATAAAACAGATTGTTTGTAGGGAATATTTATTGCCGATAAAGAGCAAGAGTTTATATTGGCAAAAGCCGTCCTTCTTGTAAATAGCTAGAGGCTCCCGACACCCTCTGACTTTCAGCGGTGTTTATTCTGTTGAATGTGGATCCAAAACATTTCTCACTCACGGCTTGGCAGCACGAGTTTGACAACGGTTTTCTAACCAACTGTTGTGACACCGGCAGTGCATTTAGCCTGAAATTTCACCTGCAAAGCAATCTCCCACTTTCTTTAACTACTTCTCTTGCCAGCAACATGTTTACCATGATTTAGATGTCTATTATACGCATGAACGACTTGTCTACTTAATTTCATCAAAAAAATGAACCCTCATAAGTGGCACAGATGCTGGTATGATGGTAATCAAATTAGTTTTTGGACAGGTTTATGGCCACTTGCTGTCAGTTAAGCTCTCTTTGGCTATCTTCACTCCTAATACAGTTTTGATGGTGATTAATGGCTCCATTAATACACTGTTTGTGCTGTGATAGACACCACATTATGGTCTTGTTTGCTGACCACAGCTGATCATGTATTTTTGTAAACTCAGTTTTGAAGAAAATATTAGTCACATATAGTATGTCAACATTACATATTGCCATGCACAGGTCACAAGGAGAGACCTTGCTCTTATACCCTCCTCACCATTGATGAGCTTCTGTGCTGCTAAGAGGCAGAAGCCCCATGAAGAATGTGCTTGGATTAAATGTTCATCAAGTTTCCTCAAGCTGGGAACATGCCAAGGATTTTGCTACAATGATTTTTTCCTGGCTAGGCTGCCATGCTACTTGTCCTCCTTTTCTCTCTCTCCCTCCCTCTTCCAACTTAATTTCTTCATCTTGAAATCCAGGAAAGATGGCTGGTTTTGGGGGTTTTTGATTGCTTGGGGTTATTCCCCTTTCCTAGACCTCTCTCTCCTATAATATTCTCCTCTCAATTGTCATTCTTTCACAGCCTTTACTGAGCTGTCCACAATCAACAAGTGAGTCTAGTCAAACCATTGTTAACTAATTTTCATCCTTTGCCACTACAGCTAACTCTATGGAAACAGTAGAAGCTGATATGTCCTTTGGAAGTTAAAATGTACTAAGTTCTTGGTTGCATTAGTGGTGGACAAATTGCAGCTGGAAGGAGACCATGGGAGGCAAAAAATGCCACTGAATTTCCCACAGTGCATACTGGGACTCAGTGCAAGAATGATGCCTGGGTGAACTTCTGATATTAAAAAAAGCTGTAGCTATTTTTTAACCTAAATATCCCTGGGAAGCAGACTTCATCTGAGAACAGTGCTGTAGACCCTGGCATTTTGCCATCCTCCCTGCATTCCAAAAGAAGTCCACATGTATACTCTCAAACTATTTGCTTGCAAATGAAATAATGCAGGGCACTGAAACAAGCCTGCAAGTTGCTTTTTATTTGTCAGTGAGGAATGGGAAGAAAATTATGACCCTGGAAAGACACAAATGGACATATTAGAGATATTTGGACTGACTTTTTAAAGTAGTTGAGGATACAGGGTCTTTGTTGGTTTTTTGTTTGTTTGTTTGTTTTCCTGCAGTAATTAAGCCTGGTTTCTTTCTAGCCATATTTGATTTTTATGTTCATCTGTGCACTTGCCTAAACCCCACCCACTTGCTCCTCTGCAAATATTTATTATGCAAATGGTTTGTTTTGAATTGGGTGATCTGAGCAGATGCCCATTTCTGCATAACTGTTCTTTAGGAAAATTGCAGACTAGCTGGGTAACATATTATTGAACTAGTTAAACAGTTATGATTGGTGTTGAATTGCTGTAAGTGCTCCTTGTAGAGTTCTGTTTTCCAGCAGTGATATTTAGATTTTTTCTGCCTACAGTTACCTCTAACTGTATCACCCCTGTCAGGCCAGTGCCTGTGGTTCTCCAGGTCTTTTTGAGGAAGCAATTGCTTTAAATCCAATACATTTTCTGTAATATCCATTCACACAGGCAAACCAGGGTCCCATTGACTACTAAAATTGGTTTGAACTGTTATTGACTTTATCTTCTGATAATTAAAATATTTATTAAAGCAGTTACTAGATTTTTCTTCCTCTACAAATTCTGAATCCTGTCTAGCCCACCTTAAAATAAGCACTTCATTTCCTCATCTCTTCCTTAAGATTCATGTCCTGATGATTCCAGTAGAAAAAAAAATGGAACAATTTGAGAACTATATGTTTAGAAGAGGCAGAACTGAGGTGTTCAAGGGGAGAGCTTCCACAGTGCAGCCACCTGGAAGGAGCATAGCAAGGGGTCCAGATAAGACAGTCAATAAGGGAGTAGTATTAAACTAATGTAGAGATGACTCATTTCATCTGTTCTTCTTAAAGGTAACCTAAGACATTGTTGAATGGGGGCAGATCATTTGTATACACTCACGAAGATGAGCATATATTGACATATGCATATGCATGTATAGACACACACATGATTGTGCACCTACATATGTATGTATAAATATATAAATTTTCTACTAACAACTACCTCATGGCCTTCCTTCACCATTCTGTCATCTGATTCCCTCTTTATTCAGGATACTCTTGCTAAGGTAGTCACATACTTCCTCATTTTTTCCTAAACACTACCTAAAATCACACCTCCAGAAAATATCCTCCAGTTTGTCTGATACAACACTGTTATGAAATCAGGCAAAATAACCAGAAGCCTAAGTTTTTTCACAGACTGTCCTTCATTATCCTGCTATATCAGTATCTCTCCCCATTTATTACTTGCCATGCATACAGGTTACAGACCCATTGTGAGACTTCAGCATTACTTCTTGTTCGTTAGAAAATGAAAGAGATCTTGTCTTTCCTCACTGTAATGAGAATCCCTTGTCACTTTCCTTCTCTTGGTCCTATAATAGATATTATGAGCATGTTGTAAAATCACTTAATTTGCATAAGAAAAAAAATTTTCAGTCCAAATCTCAGCTGTGAAAATCAGTGTTGCTTCAGTGAAGTCATACATATTGTTATATTATTTAAGAATTAAATCTGAACAGACCATGTGTGAATGAATACAACAGGAAAAAAGCTTTTTTGACATTTTTAATAAGTGATTGAATACAACCAACAGTTAAACATGTCTGAATAATTCTCTCGGATCTACATCCTGAATATAACAAATAACAAAAGCACTTATGGTTCAGAATTCACAGTTTCTTTGTGAATATATGTCAGCTTACCTTGCTTTACCTGAATAGGGTATTTCTTGGTCACTATATATACTTCTCACAGCTTTTCAGTGGAGAAATTATATGTGTTAGATATACAGATGTGCAGTGCAGACATGGATGTACACAGATGTTTACATGTATATTTGCATGCTTCTACACATAAAGTCCTTCATTAAAAAGTCAATAAACTCATATTTGCTGATGATTTTCATGGTCCCATATAATAAGACTGGTTAATGGGATGAAATATTCTAGTTATAATATGGTATCTAAGAAGTTTTTGATACTTAAAATATATGTAAAACTACACATAGATGTACCCATGTTTATGAGTAGATATACATATATCTGGAGGAAAGAAAAACCCTGACTGCTTCTTGCCACACACTCATATATGAAATGGGAGAGTCTGTGACCCCCCCATCTAACCTTGGATGTCCAAGGTGGCAGTATACAGAATCCCTGGCACTGATCTCTTTGCCAACAGCAGTTGAGATGGTTTACATAAAGTAGTTGAGAATCAGCATCATGTCTCTATACTTTCTGTTTTACATGTATACATGCTCATGCACGGACAAGATGACTTTGTGGAAAGGTTTTTTTAGAGTTATTTTAGGGAAATGGGATGAGTTACAAAATCAGTCAACAAATCACATCAGATCAGATCCACATTCTGTGTGTTTTGAGTCCACACAGAAAACAACTGCTACTCCCTGAAAACACTAAAACCAGTGGGCAAATTCCATGTGGCTGTGCTGGAACCTGACATTGCTGGTGATGCACATCAACCATCCGCTTGCTGGCTTTATTGGTGAGCTCAGCAATCCCACTGCAGACACTGGAAATGTTCCATCTGAACCCAGTCTGGCATCTCTGCTGGATGCAGTACCCACATCTGTGGTCTCACTGTGAGAGGCTCCCAGATTTATGCAATAGAAGATGGAAAAGAAATGTTAGATGGTGTAGTTTGACCACTGCTCCCAGGCCCTTGTATTTCACCCAGTTATTCTTGTACTCAACCAAATTATTGTGCCCGAGCTGACCACAGCTCATGTTTGGCTATAGCCTGGTTGTTATCCAGTGTCATGGAGGACCACTTAAAATTTAAGAGACTACAGTGTTTTTGTTTAAGATCTGTATCCAACAGTACATGAAGAAACAGGCAACACTAAACAGCCAAATTACCACTAGTAAAAATCGGGCATCTCTGAGCACTCACAGGGGACAACAACTACATATAGGAAAAAACTCACAAGCTGTTTGCAATACTGAAGGAAAGGGGTATAATAAGTGAGCATGTTATGAACAAGTCAACTAGCATAATTTGAAGACTGGTCATTTTTTTCCCAGATTTTCAATGGAAAACCATTGGTTTTGACAAAAGATTTTTTTTTTTTTTAATGAAAAGTGTTTCTTTCCCTAAAATATGTCTTTTCTATCAAAACATTTACCATAAACAGATTTTTTTTTTTAACCAAAATACTCGGTTTCCCAAAGGAAAATAAATAGAAATTAATTCTATGAGATTCACTGAAAAAATTATTTATACTAAGTCATTTTACTAACACCAATCTTCCCTCCTCTTTAAAATACAGGAACCACATGCAGTCCATTTAAAAACAGAATAATTCAATAATCCTTTTGGCACCCCTGTGCATTTGCCATTATCCTTCTACACCATTTGGTTACTGTTTTGTAGAATGGAAGAGATAGAAAATATGGTGACATAACCAACTTTTCTCTCCCTTCTGACATCCCAACTCCAGTGTTTGCTCTAGGCTGTTCCAATATATCGGTACCATTTTAGCCCCTGAGATGCATTACTGTGCTGTGCTGATTTCCTAGTTGGGCTCATCTTCATTGTTCAGGAAATCCTTCATCTCACTGAAGTTTATAACCCACCAGATCAGTGTGAGATCAGCAGGCTTCACAAAATGGTGATGTTCAGAAGATTTCACAAGATGTATCAGAGACACATGCAGTCTGTTTGCCATGCACCCTGCTACCACCTGATCCAGAAGAGGGGAGCAGCTTTACTCCTGGAGCAGCTTTACTCCTGGCTTCAATGGAAGCTAGAAACAGGACCCCTAGGATGGGGCATTGACTTTAACTTCTTGAGAACAAGACATGACTAGTTCATTACTATGAATATTATAGAAAAATAGGCCTGCACCAATCTTTGCTTCATTTCTGCACATTTGTGGACAGTGGCAGGTTGTGATTCTTCTCTGAAGCACTAAACAGGTTTTCTTGTTCTGATAAGGGGAAAACCCCATGATTATAAGTCTTCAGAAACCAAGGATAATCTTAGAAGAGTTAATGCACTGTCATATCCACTAAGGGAGGGTGGTGATACTGTGTATGTGGCCATGTCAAAACATTTGTTCAGTTTGCGTCAAAGTAAAATCATTTTCTATGAGGAAACACATTGTAAATGGATGTTGAGGCTAAGGGGGAGGTGGGAGAGAGGGGAATCACATTACATTTGGAAACAAAAGCTTTAACTTCTGGCACCTAGACAATTAGTTTTTGCTTCTTCTGTTGTTGGTCCTCGTGGTTTCATCTGTAATATGTATGGTGATTGTTTGCAGCCTGGCAACAGTGTGAAGTTGTGTGGGGGAGGGAAAACTAGCCCTTGTTAGCTGGGATCCAAACTTCAAAGGCTTTGAGGACATTGAGCAGACAGGTTTCAGCCGCCGTTAAGGCAGACATGTGAACAAAAGAGCTCCTTCCATTGCTGTGGAGCAGGGGTGACTTTTTGGCCCATTTTTGTTGTTGTTTTAATTTTGTTGGGGGTGGGGGGAGGAAAGCTCCTGGCACCGGCAACGATGTTTTCTGCCCATGACTGCGTGCCCTTCTCCTTTCTGCATCAGAAGCAGATATGGGCATTTATGGCCCCATAAATCACAGGCTAAGCCATACATGAGCAGCTGGTACATGTGCTAATAACTATAATTATTAATCATGTCAATTTCACACCCTTCAAATTTCTGCGCGGGGCTTTCTGCCAGAGAGGCAGCCCCGGCGCCTTGAGCTGCTTATGGTATGAAAATATGATGAGCTGATGGTCTTTGATGATTGTCCTATGACAGTATTGATCTCCCTACAATTGGGTTTGTGGGGTATCGCTACCCAACAAAAGTGGCTCTCCTCGCCTCCTGGTATATATCATTGTCACACATGCCCCATTGTTATGGAGGGGAGTGAATTACTTTCAGTATTCGTCCCAGTCTTTCGCTACTAGGTCACCATTATTCTAGCCTTATGTCAGTGTGGGGACATTTACTTTGATGTTTTCTTTTGTATCTTTCTTAGGGTGAAAGCATTTGGCTATATAGAACTGCTCAAAAAAAAAAAAAAAAAAAAAAGAGGGAAGAAAAAAAGTCAGCAGTTCAGGTTGGGGTGCCTGGTGGGAGCCAGGGAAATATTCCTCCTCTCGGGTACATGCGTCTGACCTCCCTGGTCCTCGGTACTGGCTGCCTTCACCACTGAAGACTTCACCCAGCAGAAGCCAGAGCACCATGTCCAGCCCCAGCCTGGGCCCTGGCTAATGACTCTTCAGCCACCAAGGAGAAAAGAAAGTGAAGCAATTTCCTCACCGCTTCACTGTGAAGGTGTACGCTTTTCACTGCAGGGCTTTTTTTTCTTGCTAGCACTTTGCTGTTTAGCGGGAGCATAGCTAGCGAGATGTGACGATGCAGCAGAAACAGCTTTATAGGGGACACTGCCGGAGGACTGAATCTAGTAACAACAAAAACCTCCCTTACAGCAAAATAACCCTTTGGAGGCTGATGGGAGCACCTCTTGGGCTAATCTGCATGTTAACATGACACTGTGGTGGCCAATCATCTCCCACTGGCCTGAACAAGGCCATGGGACTCTCCCCACTTGTTCCGAAATCTGCACGGTCCCCATCGGGAAGCTTCTAAATTGCTCCTGCTGTCTTTACAGCTGCTCTGTTCCAGTGACCCCTGGAAGGGCCCAGGGATTGTCAGGAGAAATTTCTATTAATCAGCCCCAAACAGACTGTTACAATTTCACACTTTTTCTCCCATCATTTCACACATTTAATGAATTTCGGGCTCTGCTACTTTCAAAACAGTTACACTTAAGGCCACAAAAAAAAAATTAATAATAATGTACAAAAATAAAATGCTACAAAAAACAAACAACCCCCTCCACTGACAGCAGCAGGACAGGGAGTGTTCCTTCCAAAGTCTTACAGAAACAATCCTGGAGAGGGGCTGAAAGGGAATGTGGTGCAATCCAGACAGCAGATTCCTGCCTCCTCTGGGCCTGATCCTGCCCTGTTTTTTTTCAAGAGGAATTTTGCATTTCACATCACTGAACTAAATAGGTCAGTAGTTAGGGACAAAATCCATAAATCTCATTTGCTTCAGGGCTGACACCCACTTACAATTACCCAGGACTAAAAGACAGCCCACTATGTCAAAGGGCCGCATGATCCCACAGCTGGTTACTGTAAGGTCATTTGCTCTTTTCCCTGGAGGCATAAACACATCATAGTTGCTGGTGATCAGAAGTGCCAAAGACTGGACTGCAAGTATCACCTCCCAGTCCATCACTTTCACTCCATTTAATGGTGCTGGAGTCCACTGCAGACTCCAGAAACTTTTGAATGTTATTGAAAGCCTCTTCTCATTGCTGAGCTGACTAAGTCAATCCAGGTTTCAACTGAGCAAGAGTCCAGCTTGCTTTCTGATGCTCTTTATTCATGCACAGCAGGGCCCGGCTGCCAGAAAGCGAGCATGGGATGGGGCTTTGTGCAAAGAGCACCCACCAGGCTCACTCACAAATTGGACACCAGGCAATGAGTTGCTTCTGTTCTCATGTGCCTTTACTAAGGAGAGAGGTAGTGGATGAGGAGGGAGGAAAGCAATGTGAGAGCATGGCAGGCTTTCACAGGCCTGTCTGATTTGCGCTTGTTGACCATGAAGTTACAGATCTAAATCTACATAACAGTTTACCTTTTCAAAGGTTGTTGGAGATACCGAGGAAGTGAGCTGAGTACTCATCCCTCTAGACTGAGGACAGAAAAAGCACCTCCCCTGACTTTGACATTTTCTCTAGCCTAATGAGACATAATGCTCTTGAGGTCTGCCCATGACAATTCATACCTTTTGTTCTTCCTCTTTTCCCATGCAGTGCAGGAAAGAAGCAGCAGAAAGGAATATTAGCAGTTATCTAAACAGAGTCATCTAGGATAAAGAACAGGATAAACCAGTCAAACCTTTGACAAGTAAGACTATAATGCTTCTTAGGCATCCATTAGCAACTGCAGCTCCCTGACATTATTATCTATGTGCTCATGTGATTCCACTCCATGATGTTTGCTTGCTGGTTTCCCCATGCTGTGCAGGCACCACCAGGCAGGCGTACACTGCTCAGTGCATCCTAGACACTACCAGAGAAACAATCACATAGGGATGGGTGGCCACGCTGTGTGGCCATAATATCCCTGAGCCATTATTGATTGCTGTAGATTATCAAATTTACCATGTTATTTACCATGTTATTTAGGATGCAAATGGACTTGACAGATAACCAGTGCAACCTGTGCAGTAAAGTCTCAGCCTGATGTACTTGGCAGGTATGAATAGATCAAGGTGCTCTGAGCCCATCTGGAACCGCTGGATCCACCTTGTGCAAAATGGCATGCAAGAATACAGCTCAGGTTGAGGGATGAAGACCAGCAATGAGTGGAAACTAATCCTGCCCAAGGGATATTGGGGACTGGCATGATTTTATTTTGTGTTGTGTTGGTTTGGGGAATTTTATGCTTATCTATGTAGGAGCTCTTGATCCCAGTGAGTGTTAGGTGCCTTAGACTCCACCCAGTACTTCTGAATTTCTGCAGGGATGCTATGAACTAGAAATGAGCAGGGGATGCTTTTCCATTCTGGAAATACTTTTTGAGATTTCTTATATTTCTAGCAGGGCTCTGCTACTGACTCTTGCTTGGAAAAAGTGGGCATCCCTCTCAAGCATTCAGCCCTTCACTGAGAAGTGTCTCGTCAGGGGCTGGAGTCAACAAAGGCTTAAATCCCCACTCTGAATCAGTATCCCATTGCAGCCAAGTGGTCTCACACAAGGATTATTGCCTGGTTCATGTTCCAGCTCCTCTGTGCTTCTGACAATCTGACAAAGAAACTTTCATGGTCACTGTAGGTTCTTCATGATGAGTTTGTCATGTGCTAAAACTTTTTTCCCAATATCAATCCCGAGCTCACTTTTGTTCTATCTTAACTGAATGATTTCCTATCTCCTAATTCTTGATGTATTGGCCTGACAGTCTTTGTAAGGAGTCTTCTCAAGTGCAGAAAATTCATCTATAGATCCAACAGATTGCTTTATAAGGAGAAAGACTTCTCTTGGTCAACCATCTATAATTATCCTTTTATGCCTCTATATGGGTACCCTTTATTTTTCTCCTCTGTGTGATAGCTGTCTCTATCAGAGACTGGATGGCCATGTCTAAACTAGTAACTATGGTCAGAGTGTGCCCTCAGGCACCTTCCCATAGTCACCTCCACAGGGCAGTAGTTATCACCTGCCTCAGCAAAGCTCTGTTTGAGTCAGGCAGTGCCTTTCTAGGCAATGCCTCCATTTAGATTATAATATGAAGCATAGATTGTCCCTGGAAGACTGTGGACTAGGAGAGACAGGTCTGCTGAGAAGAGAGTTTAGTCATATGGTCATGACCCTCATAGCACCACTTAGCCTTGGAGCCAGACAATGCAGTGATAGTCCATTTTATTTAGTAGAGATGTCACCTGCAGCCCTCATATGAGCGTGATCTTTGCCTGCTGCATGTAAACAACCTAGAGTTCAGTTTCAACCTGGGGAGTCATAGAAATTGCCCAGATGTTCAATGTCTCAGATAAATTATTCCACTTAAAGTTTACCAGATTAGTCTTGTTTTTTGTCATCTAGCCCATCTTCTTATTGCAGATGGATGGCAAATGGATACAGCCCCAGGCAGAAATTCTTAACCTCCCACCCCAAGATACATCTCAGCTAAACAGAACAAGGGACCCCCTGGAAATACCCTGGCAGACAAAGAACAAATGGAGCTGTGGTGATGAGCTGAGAGCACAACACAAATGTCTGTACAGCTCAGGTTAGCTAAGATCACGATCTCCCCTTCAGTTCACATCCTGCTCAGCCTGATAGACACCCTCTTGTACACCACCTCCACATTTCTTAAATTCCTGTTCCAGACCAAGGTGATGGAGGTCTTTGTTTTGTGTCTCTTATTGAGTTTCATCATCACGTTCAGCCTAGTACCTCCATCCCTGTCTTGCCCAGGCTTTCACTTTCAGAATATCCCAAGTATCTTTGTGCTTGCTGTTTTCTAGTTGTATCATAAATGACACTATTTAGAAGGATGTTCAGCATTCTTGATGAAATTGCTTCTGAAATGTGATGTTGAGGGATGGAAGAGGCTAACTAAGTTTATGACAGCCTGAAGTTAAGGTAGTCATACTAGTCCCTATCCATTTAGGCAGTAGAGAAAGCCAGAACCTTCTGGAGGGATAGATAATGGTTCTCAGGGTGTCTAAAATTAGACAGTACTTTTGGGCACTTTTGAAAATTTATCAAAGCTACAGTGAATCTCCATTTGCTGAACATAACTTTATTGCTACTGTCCATAGCAAAAATGCCCCATAGCTTAATCTGTAAATTGGTTTCTTGAATAGAAAAGGCATTTATAAATTATATTTGCATGGATGACAGTATTCTTGGATATGCTAAAGGTTTGCCCAGTGGTCTTTGTCTCACAGTCTGCAGTCCCATTCATGCTCCCACCACCTGGGATTTCTGATGCTAATGTCTCTGGGCTACCTCATACAGCAAAGTGGGGATTGAGATTTCTCTGGCAGAAACCTGTGAGTACTGCGTTTGCACCAGAGTTTTGCCTAGTGCTCTTCCCTAGCAGCTTACCTAGCAACCCTTACAGGCTGAGTGTTTAAAACGGGGTCATCTGCTGTATTTCTGCCAAGGCTTCATGATGCCACGTTACGGGGGAGTGGTGTGACTGT
The DNA here is from genome assembly GCA_024605025.1 of Megaceryle maxima. Taxonomy (NCBI): domain Eukaryota; kingdom Metazoa; phylum Chordata; class Aves; order Coraciiformes; family Cerylidae; genus Megaceryle; species Megaceryle maxima. The sequence goes on along the minus strand of JANHGN010019276.1, from coordinate 13,143 downwards.
GAGATGCCAGTGTTTAATATGTGACATAGACCAAAATAAATTTTCCTATCAGGAATCTTTTTTTTTTTTTTTTTTTTGGTATAAGAAAACAAATCCCTTACCAGAATATGGAAATTATTACATACAGTTTTGGTCTGTGAATGTGAATGAGAGGGAAGTTTCTGAGTGGTAACACTTAGACTGGGGACTTTCAGTTCTTGGTTCTCATGCCTTTCCTATTCCCACACTGTTTGTTTACCTTCTGCCTCTCTCTCCCCTCCATCCTCCTCATTTTTTCTAATACATGAAGATGAAATCTTTTGACCTTTGGAAATCCACCTGCCTCTTCCATTACCTTTGGGGTGGTGGATCAAGGTGCTTTTGCATGCAAAGGGTCACCCTTCATCTCCACAGTGACTGACAGTTTAGGCTCCCTTCTAGCACTCATCTGGGCATCCCATAAGTGACAGTCTCAGAAATCTGCTCTTCTCTGATTTCTGCCTTCCCAAATTTACTTCTTCCTTTTCAGCATACATATACACAGAGAGGGGAATTAGACAGAGAACATTCCCTGCTTTTGAAGCTTTTCACCCTCCCCAAAACAAACCAAGTCAGATCTACTTGCCTGGGAACACAGTTTCAGAAATGCTTGCAGGGGAGCTGAAGCTCACAAGCCAGGGGTGTCATTTTTATTTTCTTGCTGCTTCCTCAGGGTAGGAAACAACAAAATGCCGGGAGAAGGAGCAGAGATGAGTGAATGGGTTTCCTGGAGGCTGGCTGGCCCCAGGGTGCAGTAGGTGTATAAAATGCCATTCAAGCGATTCAGGCCAAGAGGGTGCGGCGGACGGGCAAGGCTGCTCCCTTTGAAGATGCTTCTGTTGGGCTGGAAATACAGGAGAAAAGCACAGCTTCTTTCAGCTGTCCCCTTTTGTGTGCTTTCCCATACGAAACTATGTTGCCACCGCTGCTCTGCACTTTGTTATTATGACAGGAAAAAATGAATTTCTAATGAGGTATCTGTGCCAGCTGCAAGCACCTTGTGGATCTCTGTGGCCCAGGAGCTTTGTCAGCCGCTCCTTGCTAAATGCTAACCAGCCTGGGGGAGGATGAGACTGTCAAAGCATGGCCCCTGTGAAAAACCCTTTTCTGTACAAATTTCAAACAAACGGAAAAACCCCAGTTCCCCTAATAAGCTATGCTACGACATGTCCTCATTTCACAGTGACCGACTCCAAGGACAGAAAGGGCTCGGGGAGGCTTTGACAATGTGCTAGGAGCTCTGATTTTTAAAGGCAAGGAATGATACATTTAAAATTGATTAATACCCGCTGATTCTCAGAAGGCTTTTCATATGCAACGCAGGAAATATTTTGCTCAGCCCTTAAAATGCAGCTGCATCTCCCAAGGCCCATGTCAGCTCTTGCGAAAGCTGCAGTAACACAACTGCTTCGGAAAAGTTGTGGAAAGAGGAACCACAACCACTGTTTGCTTCAGGGAGGCTGAGGGAGCTGAGGGCTGTTCCCAAAGAGGATTTCAGTGACTGGTTCAGAGACTGAAGTTTTAAAAGATGGTCAGAAATTAGCACAGGCTTAGCCTGGCAGCATAGAAATATATTTGCTCTTTTGCAGCTTGCCCCACTGCTGCTCTTCAGCGTACTTTTGCCGGTGCAAGGTCACGGAGATCAGCACTGCCCTCTCCAGCAGGGCTGCCTGCTGAGGGGCTGGTGGGACAGAACTGCATGCAGGTTTTGCTGGGGATCCTGCTCCCCCTGCACCCACTGCTCAGGCATTTTCTGTTAGTGAGTCAGTGAGTAATTCATTCCAGGGAGGTGAAAGTGAGGGGTTTTGAAGGAGACCTCAGGATGAGTTTCAGCCAGAGCTTTAAATTAAACTCATGTGTTTCCCTTCTCAAAACAAGCTAAAGAAACACAAAAGTAAGTGGTGAGACTATGATGAAACAGAGCTTTGCTGAAACAACAGCTTTTCTGTCTTTCCCCAGCCAAAGGCACTGTATCTTTGCATGGATTAATCAACAATAGCCTTAGGCATTTGCACACTGACTATCCACACTGCACCTGACCTCTTAAGGACTTCTTTATGCTGAGAAACGAAGCTCAAAGTGCAACTTCCCTAAGTCTTTGAATAGTCTTCAATATCTCCACTGTCTTAAACAAACCTTAAGAATGTTACTAGCTTTGATACTGACTACTCACATTCTCTCCTTCTGCTTATGTTGATGGACAGAAATAAATGCCCAAGTGACTGACTGACTAGTGGTAATGCCTCTGCAGGTGGTGGTGACATTGATGGAGAATGATGGATGAGGGTGACAGGGCTCCACCCCACCCACTTGCCCATGTGCATGACAGAAGGTCCTGCAAGCCAGCCCCCACTCTCTCAACAATGCCTCCAAGTAGGTTTTTGGAAGTGTAAAAACAATGGGTTTGGCTCCAGCAGTGATTGTGCTACAAGTTTGGGGCTATTTAATGAGTTGCTAATGTGAAAATAATTTTCTTTTTCTGACTTCAGAATGGAAGGAGTAAAGACAGATGGCCCCAAATGCAGGGAAATGCAGCCATAGAATTGGTAATGGCTCTGCCAAGGCTTGAAAGGCAGATAGTCAGAAAAAGGCAACATTCCTGACTCTGTCAGGAGTTGACAGGAACCCTCTGACTTCTCCCTTCTTACCTCACTGATTGGGAGATTCCTGCCAACATCCGCCAGACATCATCAGGCTGGTGACTGCTATGGCAAAGGCTAAGCTGCTGTTTCAAGTTGAAATGCATCCTGTAGAGGGGATGGGAAGATATTCCTGGCATATGCCAGAGAATGGCAACTGATTGCTAATCCAGATATAGAGAGAAGTACCTGGTGATTGATCATTTGATCTCAAGTGTCAAAAGAAAAACTACAGCTCTTGGGGACCACAATACTAGTGACTGTAAGGAATGTCCGTGTCTTGCAGGAGTTTCTTTTTCATTTTGGATGCATATTGAAGTTAAGAGACATTTGGCATTTGAATGGGAACTGTCAGTCCTGTCTATACCAATTCAGCTCTTCTAAGCTCTCTCATACACACGAAAATTGCTAGAAAAATTCCCAGGAAAAATCTCATATTTTTATAAACAAATACTACTGAAATCTTAAGGCAGTGAATAAAAGTGAAGTTAATGTAGCTTAGTATTATATATGACTGTAAAAAGTAAATGTATTATGAGAAATGGTGGGCTGCATACAAATTAATCTGGTTCTAATGACTCTGATAACAAATCTGATAACATCGATTTCCATGAGATGCCAGGTCCTTGCCATCTGTAAATAAGTAGAGCCACATGACCAACAATTTTTACTGTCAATGCCCCTTCCAGGAGGGTAGCTCTTTTTGGACTATCATTCCCTTAGAAAACACAGGGGCTGGATTTCAAAAGGAACAAATGGTTTCCAGTGACCAGTCTGACCTGGCCTCCTTAGTAAGCAAAATGCAAAGTTTTCTGAAAGGAAGTGCTCAATGTTTTCAGAAACCCAGGTGTGAAGGTAAAAAGGGTGGTGTCCAGAACAGCTGAAGGTCTGGCAAAGCCTGCCAATAACAAGAACCACTGAATATGAAAAGAAAGAAGCTCTGAAATCCCTCCTGGAAGTCCAGGAGGGTTAAGAGTCACCATTTACTCTTGAAAGTTCTGAGTCTTACCCTCTCACTTTTGCTTACAGAAACTCCCAGAAAAGAGGTGTCAGGTACTTTCTGTGAGGATGGAACACTGGTACCTCCAGTCCCTCCAGCCACACACAAGCCCACTCCAACCCAAAAGCACTATAGTCATATTCACTCTAGCACACAAATGTATTTATGTCTAATGCCAAATGAACTACATAGTATATATTTCTATAAAAAAATCCTAAGACTTTTCCTATAATTCTGTAATTATTATGTAATATATGAGTAGATAACTTATTAATATTGGTCTTCCTCATGAGAGCATCTGTATTGTCAGCCAAGGAAGACATGCCTAAGCAGAGACAGGACTACCTGCTCCTCTGCTTCTGGACACAGTGGTCAGGACCTGTAAGATGCTTTGGCTAGAAAAAAAAGCTTGTTGTTTGCTCAATATCCTAAAAAGCCATCCACATTATACCCTCTCTGCAGAGATGGGGGTTTGCCCATAAAAAAGCCTGGGAAGTCCTGTGATGAGAGACAGACGATCACTTAGGAGAGACAGCTCCTGTCTGTCCAACTGAAACCAGTCAGCATCAGCCCACCTCATTGGACAGTGAAAATGAAAGGAAAAAGAGCAGAGCTGGTTTGTCTGGAGTGCTCAAGACAGAGGAGAAGGAGCTCCGTGCTCTGTACCCAGCACTGGCAGTGATGGAGCCTATGACACAGAAGTGGCTTCCTTAGAACAAACCATGGTAAACACGACTTACAGGTATATTGATTCTATATTAACTACTGATTATTTTTGACTCTGTCACTGTCTTCTCTGCCACCCCCACTTAAGGCAAAGCCCCTGACTCTCTCTTCCCACCCGCAAGGTTGACTACTTAGCCAGGTTTGGTCACCTGCACAAAACCTAAACAACACTTGCTTCATCCTTTCAAGCCATGGCATGGCACAGCACAGCGTGCTGCAGCTGACAGCAGTGCTGGTGGCAGTGCCCTTAACAGAGGCTTAGCTGCAAATCCCTGTCTTGTCAAGCAAGCTTAGTACAAATAATTAGAGAGGCATAAACTAATCCTATAAGGCTAGATCACGGCCAGACTTGGACTGGGAGACACAGCACTTAAAAGCACAGGGGTAGTGCACTTTGCTCCCTGTCTAGATTTGCAGCTCCTGGGAAGCAGCTTGGGGCTTTCTCTGCAAAGGTCCTGAGGGAAATGTTCCCATTTCATTCCTTCCTACCTACTGTACCAGTAAAATCTTAGCAGATATAGAAGACTGTGGGGGCATATTCAGCACTCCGCAAAGAAGCACCCCTATTAAAGACCTCTACTGGAGGCAAGAACTAATGATTCAATCTATTGTATGGCTACTTTTCACTCTCTTGTTCATGAGAATCTCTCTTAACAAAACAAAATGTCGTGAATCTAAGGCATACAATCTATGGAAATGCTCCACATGAATGCAAATATTCTTTAAGTTGAGGAAAGGGGCTGTAGCATCACCAATTAGATACATGGAATAGGCACTGACCAGCAGCCCCCTGTCCTATTAATAGATGAGAGAGCCATGCTTCTGCTCCTGGGGAGCCTGCTTGGTGGAGCTGGTCTCCAGAGAGACAACGTCTACAAAGCGCTAACATCTGGTGCCCATTATTTCACCAGCTCTGTTGTGATTAGTCCATATGATAAGTCTGGCCAATTGTTACTGGTGAGGGATCGCTCCACTCCCTCCACCAGCCTCTTTGAGCTGTCACTTCTGGTTTGTGGCCCCTGCTAATTTGCCACTGCAATTTCCAATATTTGCTCAAATCCCTCAAGGAAATCTCCCGTCCTTTCAGACAGAAGGGTAACACTGATAATAAAAAGGGAAGGTTTATCAATTAACTCAAAATGCTCTATTGAAGCAAACTCAAGCCCCCTCCTATTTCAATTATGTGAGACTCACGAAATGCTCTGGAAAAACTTCTGCTCGCACCATTGTTTCGTGAAGAAGCTGGTGGGATTTACACAGGTTTTAACAAATTGGAGAAGAGGTTAACAAAAAATTGTCTTGCTTCCCAAAGTTTTTTTAAGCCACTGCAATATCTGGATTGTATCCATCTGACAGAAAGACTTCTCCTCAGAGGTGTAGGAAAGGGATTTGGGTCTTCAGACAGAAGCTTCCCCATAATTTTTTTCTTTCTCTTTTGCTCCTTTACCTGTTCATTCCTTCATTCTCTCATTCATCCTTTCCTTCTTTCCTTTGTTCTCCAAATGCCAACTGCCATGCTGAGACACTTGTATTTCTGTAGGAAATTTCCATTACCCCTATTTCACATTAGCAGAGGTAGGCTAAAATGATTAAGTCACTAGGGATCAGAATGGGAATCCCTTGTTTACACAGACTTTTGCCCAAGTACCAAATACATGAAACTATTCAAAAAGCAAATTGGATGGCTTTACACATTATAAATGTTCCTTGAAAAGTTATGAAAGAAAAAACCTAGCACAAACAGGCCAAAATAATCCACAGCTACACAAGGATGAAATTTTAAGTTCTGTAACTGGCATGTAATATTGGTTCGATTAAATAATTTCCTTTCTTTCCTACCTTTTCATTAGTTTCTCTATAATTTCTGTACTAAAGAATTTCTTTGCAAGGACAGAGGTCCACAAGGAGAGTGCCAGAAGTAAGTTCAGCCAAAGCATTAGCTCCAGGCAGTGCCTCATCTTTGCAACTTTATTACACATAATACACTTCACTCCTGAAATCTTCAGTTCAGGGAGTGTGTTTACCATCTTTATGTTCCATCATAAACCTTTCAATGGTCAGTGATGTTTAAGCATAAGTCAGTTGTCAAATGTGACAACACTCCATGCTATTCTGGAGATGACAGCACTCAATTTTTCTTCTGCTGATGTCCTTGCAGTGCTGAGGTGATAAGCACCACTCAACTGGAAAGGAAGGAAGCTAACAGGTTTCCCAAATGAGTCACAAAAGCAGAAGCTACAAATTCCCTGATCTTTGCACTTTCTTCCGGGGCACTTCAACACAAGTTTTTGCTGCACTATCCAATTTCCATTAGCTAAGAAGTTTACCTGTGGCAGAACCTGCTCTTCACCACCAAGGATCGTGGCAAAAATAGCATTTCTTTCTAACAGTGGTAGCAAGGATAATCCATTTTGTAGGTGTAGAAATTGAGGTAAGGAGGAGCTAAGTGAAACAGCCAAACATGAATGGGAAATCACTGTTCTTATAGCTTCAGACTTCTCACTCTAAGCATTACAGTATGCTGATTTTATGATCAAAATGTATAGCTTTCTGATTGAATATAGCATGTAGGTGCATGCAGACATGCACGTGCCTGTGTGCACACCTATGGATGTACTCATTCACATTCACCAAATGCTTGTGATGTTTAGAGACCAGGGAAACTAAAAGAGAGGCTTAACCCCAGAGGATGCCATGTCCCAGACACTGACTCCCAGTAAAACTTTTATTATCCCTAGCTGGTCTTGCAGGGATAGGAGTTCTCCTCCCCTTGCTCCTGAAGACACAGCATGAGGCAGAGCAGTCTTTTGAAGCAGAACCAACACAAAGAAATTTGCTCAAAATCCCTTGTTAAACCTCTCACGAGTGTCTCTCATTTATCATGCTAGAAATTATGACCCCTAAACAGATGCAGGTGCAAAACTAGAGAAGCCTGTACACAGTTTCACAAATATAAGACATATTTAGCTGTGCTCTGTTTACTAGCAAAGGACTCGGCTTTCCTACATCAATGCAACAGCAATGGCTCATGAAAGATCTGTTGAAGTCCACTGAGAACTAACCAGGTTTGGCCACTTGTCTCACTTTCCTTAAGGGCTCGGTCTCCAACTCATGTTTATAAAGTCTCTTGTCAGACTTTATGACACATCCAGACATCTCTATCTTCCTCTGGAAAAGGGCTAGGTATGTGGGCCTTGGGGACACACAAGGAGAGAAAATGAAGGGATATGGTTATTTTGGAGAAGTATAGAAGACAGATGCAGAGGAAGGGGTTATCAGAAAATGTAGATAAGCTTGACATCTGTGTTACTTGGGATTTAAGAAACTGGTGACCTGTATTTTTTAAGAGAGTCATTGCACAGTGCAGCAGAGACCCTCCTGCACCAAAAGATGGGCTGTGGCCCCAGGTTTGGCTGACTGCTCAGTCCTCAGCCTGGCCCTGGAGCTGGCCCATATTACAGGACTCAGCTGATCACTTTGCATTGTCATTTTCTTCATGTGTAAAAACACTGACAGTGATTCATATTTACATACCTCCCCAGAAGCTGTGAAAGTGATTTTGTTTTCACAAAGGATCCAGCCAGAAAATTACAATAAACTAAGGTGATGTAGTCTGAATTTTTTATTTGCCTTCTTGGCTACAAGTGTGTTCATTTCTGGTATTGTAACTGTCCTTTCTGTTTCTTCAGAAATGTTCCTTGACAACTGGAAGAAAAGTGGCTAGGTCCCTTTAAGAAACCAGGAGCAGAGGCCTACAAAAGGTCCATTTTACCATTTTACTAGAGTTTGGGCAGCTCTCACCTACTCGGAGCTCAGCTGCACCAGGCTAATTTCCATAAGCATCATGTGGTGTTACAGAAACCACATTTTGCCAAGCTGTCAACTGTACAGCCTTCTCTTTGCTAAACAGACTCCCATTAAAACTGTCTGCACAATTTGTCAGTTAAATGAGGTACAAGAGGGACGCTCTATTTGCCCCTAATTAGCTGTGCAGACTACCTTTGTCTGTTTGATTAAGTATTCACATTATCAATTTTGTTTAATCTGATTCATTTCACACACCTCCCCAGGGACTCAGCCCATACGGTTAACTAATCTCCGATATCATCTCTCATATCAGCCCGTGGTAGTCTCCCACGGCATGCTCTACCCACACACACGCTGCTCACCAAAACCTTTGCTGAGGAAGGTGCTTCCTGACCAACAAAACCGACACTGCCTCCCTGGAGCTGAGAGTTGCTACCTTTAAGGGAAAACAGAAAGAGCCAGGATTATGCCCACTATGCTTCCCGAGGGCCTCTGCAATGATTTTTTTTTTTAATCTCAGGAGCTTTTCATCTGCAACCAGCAAACTCCAGTGAGATGGGATATGGGTCCTGCACTGGAACGCTGATTCCTGCTCCGCACAGATGCCTGATCATGACACGGTCGTGCTCTTCAGCAGGTCTCTGGCTGAAACAGCAGGCAACACTAGCATCCCAATCACACAGAGAAATAATGTGTAATAATGGGGGATGGACTTTAAGAAGCAGGACCTGCTCGGTCTGATGTCTTTTAGAGAAAAGAAGCCACAGATATTCAAGGATGATCCCTTTGCAAGTCTGCGAGGGCCTGACTAATCGCACCTTTCAGAGAACACAGACCATTTTAAGAGGCAGAAAGATTTTCCTCAGAAGACATGGACCAAAAAGTTCCCTCTTAAAGCCCCTTTTGTGCTTTTGCTCAAGGCATCACTGGCAAATCCCTGAGGAGAAGCAGACAGTCCTGGGCTGAGACAAGGCAATGGCTATGGATGGAGAAGTATTGACTCATCTTCAATGAATGGGTTATTTCACCACAAAACTTGATATCTATCTGCATGGAAACTGAGTGCATTCCCATGCACCCACCTGACTACACACACATATATACGCTTGCATGCATATTAGCATGAGTTATGTAGAAAATATTTCCAGCAAAAATTTGAAACCTTGTAAATATGAGATTTTGTTACAGCTGGCTTCTGTTAGAACTTTTTGTAGAAGATGTTAGTCAAAGTCTTACTGCTGGCTACACTTTTGATGAGAATAAAGCTTTCATAATTTCTCAATGACAGGTTTTAACTGAACAAAAAACAGTTTTTGCACCTAGTCAGCATAAACACCCTGCCCTTCCCTCCCCATGCTTTTTGTGTGTTCCAGTATGGAAGAGTTTGATTTCTAAAATTTTCCATCAGAGCTGCAATTTCCCATTTCTCTTTTTTAAATGAAGTGTGATGCAACTTGGATTTATTTCAGCAGGTCTACTATCTCCAGATTTCTTTTCCTGTGCTACTAATACTGCATACATGGCAAGAGAAAAAAAAAAAAAAAAGTAATTTACTCAGCAGTCGGTGACACCCTTCTTTGGATCTATTTTTCTCATAGTAGTACATGGAAAAGGCCTTTGCAACCTCCAATATGACTTTCTTCCCAGAGGTAAACACTGTCAGAGAGAATACAGATAGATAAACATTGCGGTCGTTGTTACACTGCCCAAAACTCCCAAGGCTCTGTGTAATGGCATTGGCATTTGGAAAATAATTTTAAACGCTAGATTGCAATATGAAAATCTGTAAAATAAAGATTGGAAAAGCCATGTGTCACTATATTTAATTGAGCTTCATTTAGCAGTTTAATTCAAAATAAGTTTATTCTAGGAATCTTCAGCTGCCTCTTTGAGAGTTGTTTATAGCTGAAAAACTCCTTAAAATCGTTTGCAAAAAATCTTTCCCTTTATTGATGCTACCTACCGTACAAATTGTTATTTTCAAGAGAACAAACTGGTTTATGATTAATGCAAAAAATTAGCACCAATATCAGACCTTGTGAATTACTTGACCGCTCTTTCCAACATTAAACTTCAGCGAATATATACAGCTCAGGGTACTTAAAACCAGCAAAGAACATCTGGATTTTGGTGCTAATAAAGTGAGACTTCCCCTTTTTTTTTTTTTTTTTTTTTTTTTTTAATTTGGAAAGAAAAAAGATCACAAAATCTTTTGGTTTTAATATTCCTATTTCTACAGATCTTTAAAAAAAGTTTTGAACAATAACTGAAGAAAAATTGTCATGAAATATAAATTAAAAGTCCAAACTGAGAAAAAAAATCTATATTTGGAAGACTACTTCAGCATATGCTTGAAGTTAAATGCAGGAATAAATACTGTCCTCAACTGCAATGACATTGAGCAAGTATTTGGCTGAGTACATAAATGGGCCCAAAGGCAGAAAGCTGAAGATATGATATGGTGAAGGAGTCATAGTTAATATTTAATTAATATTTAAACTAATTACTCCCCAGCATCTATACCAATAAATTGAGGAAGCAACTATTTCTGCTGTATGATAGGATTTCCCTGTACTCATTAACTTTGGTTCTGTGATGCTATTAAGTATCAATATTTATGTTCATTGGTGTTGCAGTAAATTTTATACCAACCTAATTAGTCATTCTGCATAGACAGAGCATTAATTAAATGTGGCAGTGAGCATGAGAGAGTGTAGTTCACTCCCAGTTGTACCAGTCAGCTCAAGAATTACAACCAGTTAGGGAAGAGTGGTTGGACAGAGGTGTTCAAGTAGTCTGGGCACCAAGGAGGAAGCATCAGAAGTATCTTCACAGAAGGAAAGAAGATACATGTTTGAAAAGTAGAAGTTTTAGATAAAGAAAGTGGGTGTTTCATTCCCTGAACTATTACCTGCCCTGTGCATACATCTAATGCAAGGCTTTGTTTCCTGAAGAATTAACAGTAGCACAGCTATCATCTTCACCATCATCAATCAACAGTAGTAGCAATTTTAGATACCTTTGGCATCCGTGTCATACAAATGCAATGTTGCAGGTGGACCCATGCAGCGGGGACAGCACACCTCCTGCTGACAACCTTCTAACCTATCATCCTATCAAGTGACCTCTTGGCACAATGAAACTGGGTATCAAAATCTGGTTTTACTGTGGGTTTATTTTAAGCTCTGTGCTTAAGTACCTGACTAAAACATATGTTTGCTCTTTTGTTTATTGGAGCGAGAACATCCTGAGCCAACAAAGTTTTAGATACTGTGGAATAATGACTGAAGGTGACTTAAAAATTAAAATCATATTAAAGATGCAGCACTGTTCACACATTAAGGAAAGGTATTACAATGGAGAATCTTTCAGGGTAGATCACAACTGGTATGCATGGAATCCATTTCACAACAGTTCCCTAGGCAACCCTGCTTGCATGCAGCAAGGGGGTGGAGTGAAGATTCCATGTCCAGGCCCTGTGAGATTACAGCAGAGATGGGAACTTGATGGTACTACAGAACTGATAAGCTGCCTGTTTGACAGAGTTTTTGACAAGGTACTGTCCTTTGTGTGAACTTTGCTCATCATAATGTAGCAAAACACACCTCCATCCCAAAATGCAACCATCCCCTCACTGAGTTTGTGAAAGCAAAGTGAGAGAAATTTACACCAATCATACTAAAGATATTTATGACTAGAGTCACTCAAGCTCCACCCTGAAGATAAAAATTATTATAAAAATGGTTTAAGTAAGGGAGGATGTAAGGGAAGACAGCATCATGGACAAGCCAGAGTGGATACTATCACTGATCTGACTCCTGGGATCAGTTGACGGGCTGAACCTCACTTCCCCCTGTCAAGGGCACCTTTGGGTAAGATCTGGACTTTCTGAGTATATCCCTGGGAAACTTAGAAATTTTACTGAGCTGCTCTTTAATGTAATGCATTTGTATACCTCCACATGCTTTGCTAATCGCAGAAGTTCTCTCACTGGGCACTGTCAGCTCCTTACTGGCTGTGTGAGACGGTGGAGTGCAACTAGAACTGGGGAGTGCAGTGCACTGTTAGTGAATCCGGAGCCAGGAGAGTTCAGATAGACTGAACGCGACAAAAATAATAGTGCCAAATTGGACATCACTCAGAATCTAAACCTAGCTGCCCCCAGCCCCTCTGATATCCCAAGACCAGCTGGAATGCAAGGGAGGTTATTTTCTGCCAAATTACTTTACCCCTTTCACATGACAATACTGAAATGTGTAGGCATCTATGGCATGGTCAGGCAATGGGCGAGCGCAGTGACAGAAGACTTCCAGAGCTGTATAATACTAAAAGTCCCAAACTGTCTTGATCCTCATGCTGTCATCAAATAAGGAAAAGACTGGGGGGCATCATGCTGAGATCACATCTGAAGTTTCACATTTGCAGGCATGTACTTAGATGTGTACAAAAACCCCCACAAGTACTGTCTTCAGATTAGTCAGTGAAATGTGGGACATGAAACAGAATATTTCCAATATTTCCACAAAATCAGGCAAGAAAGCCCCAAAATACACTTTAAAATAATTGAAAGCACTACAGCATGTTTTATGATGGTCAAATACTTTGATAATAATAATGCTTATATTCAGAAAATGACTTCAAAACATAAGTTCTGGAAAGTAATTATGTCCTAATCCATGTCATATTGTCCAGGTGGACACTGCAAAGGAGAGTGTTACTTTTCTTTCCCAGTGCCCTTAAACTCTGTTATTGGACATTGTGTTTGTTGAGGGTGATTTGCCTGCAGGTGTCTCCTCATAGAAATGCTTGCAAAATGAGTATCTGATGATTTCCTAAACTTCTTTCAAATTCCTACACTGCTGCTGCTCTCAACAGGACAGGCTATGAATGGGAGGGTATCTGTCCAGTTACATTATGGGGCTGGACATGCACATCAGATGTCAGGGAAGGAGG
>JANHGN010019275.1:0-31209 GCA_024605025.1 Megaceryle maxima | reverse complement strand
TTCCTTTCCTTTCCTTTCCTTTCCTTTCCTTTCCTTTCCTTTCCTTTCCTTTCCTTTCCTTTCTTTTCCTTTCCTTTTCCTCTTTTTCTTTTTCTTTTTCTTTTTTTCTTTTTCTTTTTTCCTTTTCTTCTTTTTTATTCTGTTCCCATTTCTTTATGTGCTCATAAGCAAATACAGTGACATACTCTGCTGTGACTAAGCTGCCAACAAACCCACCACTGCCACCACAGTCAAAAGTGTAAGTTCAAGATGTCTAACAATGATTTAATTCCGCCCATACAGCTTCAGTGCCAGATGTGCCAGACTTGCCACACACGTGACAGAAATAAATCCTCTGTCTCCACAGCAATTAACCTTCCTGGATTCCTGGATACCTGCTGTTACAGAAGCACACTGGGATATCTCTGGCCACACCAGTAGGGTGGGGTATGATTTATAGAAAAAGCAGTCTGGTTTCCAAATCAGCATTGTTCAAATTATGAGCTTAGAACAAGGACCGTCCAACTGATGAGAGTTTCTGGGTTGGAACCAGGAAACAACACACCGAGCTGAGACATTACAAATAGGGATTTGAAACTAGATGTTGAAGCTTTTTACCCCTAATCCTTGTAGATACTTTTCTCTGCAGCTCCTAAAGCATGTTTTGAAGAAAGGGGAATATTATTACAGCATTTATAATGGAGGGATTCTGGGGTATGGGAACGCAGGATGTATTTTCAAAGATACAACTGGGCATGACACACCAAATTCTCCTCAACTTTCACCTGAAGAAACTTTCCCAGGGGTGGCTTGTCCAGATGCACAAAAAATATCAGCATCACAGTTGGCAACAGGATCAGATGCTCCCTGCTTCCCACCCACAGATATCTCCACAGGACCATACTCTTCCTCTGCCTGGTTTCTAACACAACCCAAACAGTGTGTCTCTCCAGGTCTTACATTCTCCAGTTTCTGATATAATTGATATTAATCTCCCACTGTTGTAGACATTTACAATGCACCAGATGGGCCATTGTTTAATTAATAGTGCTGCTTTCATTCAGTCTGAGCTTGATTAAATGAAAACTCCATCTGCAGGGAACCAAAACCTGCAGGCAGGACGCAGGAGAGATGCTGCTATTAACTTTGATGATTTTGAGAGAAGAGGTTGTATGGGGTAAGGTTACATTTCCAACCATTTTGAAGGAGGAATAAGGGATTTTCTGTCTCTAGGTTGACACTAAAAACATAGCATTAAACAGCCCAGAAAAGAAAGGGGAAAAGAGTGGGTGACTCATGTTGCAGAGAGAAAAACAAGAAAGCAGGATGACGAGAGTTACAGTAAGCTGTGCTCTGACTGAAGGAACGAAAACCAGGGAATAGTGGTGACAGAGAAGGCCAGAAGTCATCTTTGCCTTCAGCATTTGAAGTTGATTGTTGAGTGAGCATGAGATGGAGAACAACTTATGGAGCCCATGTTCCCATCTAGCCTTGGACATGCTCCAGACAGTCTCTGCTGACCTGTGCTGAGGTAAGGGTTGTTTAGCCATCCAGCACACACCACCATCTGTCTTGGACACCTGTATCCTTGGGAAGCAGCACAGCACAACCCCACATTCTTCTTCAGTCATAAAATTAAACTATGGCCGCCAGTGCTGCAGCAGGAGCAAAAAACCAGCAGAGCATAACACCAGAGATAAGAGAGTGAGAGGGCTGTCAGAGAAGATTCTGATACCAGGTTGACCTGAAGCAGTTGACCTGAAAGCACCAGAGCCATTTTAGTGTCTGTCAGCTCCTCCAGGGCCGGGCTGGGGGATCACAGCACCTTTTTCAGGCCTATGCACACTGGATACTGTGCAGGGTATGGAAATGGCTTAGACCCCCACGCAGCACATCACTGTGCAGCTAAATGAGCCAGGAGCAATTAAGCTCATAGTCCTCTAAATGGCTTTGGTACCTGAGACATTCACATGATACACCTGACAGTCCCACATGAATGCTTTTTAATGTCTATTAAGCAGTTCTAGAAAAATGAATTGCACCCATCAGTGGGTTTTAGGGGTAGCTTTCTCATACTGCACAGAACACACAGAGCCTAGGTATCTTTCCTGCTGTTTCTAGCATCCATCTTCTCCTCTGTGACCTCTTGTTACTCTTATAAAACAAAACCAAATGAGCTCCGAGGCTTGATTTCAGAGGGCCAGAAATAAATAGCTTGTAAAGTGTGTGTAATTTCATCCTCTGGCAACTGATCTGCATTGCAAATCACAGCATACTGCTGCTGCCAGCCCTCAGAGAGACTCCTTTCGTCCAAATTACAGGGGTCTGCATATTGAAGCTGATAAATATTGTACCCAAGCCTTCCTGACAATCCAGAGGAAGGGTTGTTATAACTGCTGCCTTGAACTTTTCCCATTTTAGGAGTTTGGACCTCAGTGTATACAGGTGAACATTGTCCCTTTCCATGGAAAAGGGAGACACAATGTCAGAGCAAGGACCCCAAAGCCATAAACAAGGACTAACTCAGATCATTGCACCTGCAACACAGATCATGACCAAAGATAGTAAAAAATTAAATTAAAAAAAAATCAAATTAAGTTTAAGGGGTGTAAATAGGCTGTGTATAAGACTGATTTAAGCATTAGAAGAAAAAAGATAAATTACATGTAATATGACCAATCAGGAGATTTGGACCAGGGAGCTCGGCAGTTTGTCAGCGTAGCATTTTCCAGAATGTGCTCTGCTTCTGTATCCCCCAAACCCTCTTTTATAAACCAACCAACCAAACACTCTTGTTGGAAGATGATAAACATGGCAGATATCTATACATAAGTGATGCATCCCAGGGCAAAACACCCACAAACCCAAATGTTATATGGGGAACTTTCAGACCAGCTTTGGTCCTCCCTTAAGTGTATGCACGGATTTCCAAAGGATTTGGAGTTTGCACACTCCCAGAATTGTTCTCTGGGCTTCCCAGCTGGCGTAGTTCCCAATCCTCCTTCTGCTTGTTTCCTTTCTCCCTCCTGTGGAATTTTATTTCAAGAATTAATTACTGTCATCTTACATTATCCTTGACTCATTACTTCCAGATGGTTCTATTATTTTATTTTTCTCCCCAGCTACACACAGAAGTGTTGTGGCCATCACTGAAATGGAGCTGGCAACGGCAGGGTAAACAGTCACCCATCTATGCAATCAAAGCCTTTAAAGACAGAAAAGCCTTACCAGTTTTTATCCACTTCTTCATTTTGTCTCCTGAAAGGATGTTCCTCTTCTTTGTAAATTCTCTGGTCCAGCATTTCAGTTTTATTCTGACTGACCTTATACATTCCAAGCATCTGATTTCAGTATCTTCTTTGCTTCACTTGTACACTAACAGATTTCCCCCTAAGTTGCTCACTGCTATTTGGACTGACTACTGTTTTGCCTACTCTTCACATAGTGCTGTTCCTTTCTTTTCCCAAAAGGTGGGTAACTGTCATTACCCTTATCATACAGATGGGCTGGGAAAGGAAGACATATTAAGTTAGCAGAGACAGGAGCAGATACAGCTCCTTCAGACACAGCTCTGCCACCTCCCAGTATCAGCCCCATTATTGCAGCTTCAAAGTCCCATGCCCAAACCATAGCCCTCTAACAGGGGACTCCTGTCTCACTTTCCCCAGCAGCTGGGTCTGTTTCTTGCCCTCAGTCTCATTGCTATGGCCACTCTCCCATGCCATGATCTCATACACCAGTCATGGGCAAGGGGAGCAGTCCTTTTTGCAACATCCATTGTGGCAGAAGCATCTCCAGCACCAGACTCCATCTCATGAAAAAGAAGATGCATTAGATGTTTGCTACATCTCTGCTCATCTATGAATGTAGGACATATCCTGACTCCTACTTATTCCCACCTCATCCCCACGTGATATAGCTGCATTGCAACAGAAATGCACAAGCCAACTGACACCTCTTGTAGTGTCACTGTGCAAAACTCTCTGAAGAGTATAACAGGTTCAGAGTCCTGCTGCATGAGACCTATCTCCTTGAATGATCTGTCATGCAGGGCACAAAAGTCACCACTAGCCTCTCATGGAAGGAGAACTAATATTCAAAATTAAGCTTTCCATGGGACTTGCAGCACCTGCACCTTGTTGGCAATCCCTCCATGCACCTTGAGATCTGTTCTGTCTCATGCAAAACATTGGTTAAACAAAATCCATGAAAGCAAACATTTTCCCAATTTTGCTCTGTTTGTGTGCTTGTGTAGATGAATAATTCATAAAGTAGTCAAAGCATTAAATATTCATAAGTATGGATTGAAGATAGGAAAATCAAATGAAGGAACCATTCCCAAACCTCACTTATCTTGCAGGTTCGTCCTACTTGTAAATTGCTGCTTGCTCCAGGTTTTCCTAGTCTTTCAAATGTAGTCATCTCCCATGAACACCTTTTCTGAAGGCTTTAATAAACACTGAAATACTAACGTTAATATTTCAGTCATTATTCTCAAGCTCATTAAGTTTCAGATATCAGGTTCAGCTGAGATGAATAAGGCAATTCATATATCTTGCAGGGATGAGGTTATTTGTAGGCTCAGGAAGACATTACTGTATTGGTTATATCCTGCTCATATTTTGAAGGGGTTTTTTTCTCCCAATAGCACAGGCAAGAGACTAAAATTTTATGTGTTTATATATCATGTATCTTAATGGAAAATGGGATCTTTGGACAGAAGAAGAAAGCATCAGGGAAAAGTACTGACTTGCTCCAAACATGCACAATTCAACTCATGTTTATAAATCTTTACCAGTTAGTACAGATAAATAATTTCCAAAATGTAATTTGTTCACAAATGGCTCACTTTGGTGCCCAGTCACTCATGATGTGTGAATAGTCATATGGCATAATTTTTGTTCTCAGACTCAATGACTGAAACTTGTATGTGAGATATGCCTCCAACCAGGAGACCAGTGAATGACAAATAGCAAATAACTCATTTCCAGAGCGTATTCTTGAAACATTTACAATTTGCAAACATTTTCATAAATTCCCAGCAGCCACTGGTATATTGGTGAATAATGAGTTGCAGTGTTTCCGCAAATAACCATGAATCTCATTCAGGAGGACAAAGTCATATATGTTTTCTCATTATTCAACCAGCCATACTACACAATAACTCTGGGGCAACCCACTAAATTCCAGAGGCAGGTTGATTGTTGCTGGCAACGATGTATAAGACAGTCTGGGTTAAATTATCAGATGCTGGTTCAATTTGCAGAGGTTGAACCCAGTTCCCTGTGTTTGGAAAATTAACTACCAAAGCCAAAGTCAAACACTGAGAGATAAAGCCAAGAGCACTTTACTCTCATAAGAGAAAAGGAGGTAACAAAGCCCTTCTGAGTTCAGCCTACACAAAATGGGTGTGGAAACCATAAGGAGTTGGGTTTGTAAGCCTTTTTCTGCATATGTCTCCACTTACATGATGATAGAAGCCCATAATTTTCCAGGGCCATTCTTTAGCCTATGGAAACACAGAATATACAGTTTGCATTTTAGCCTGCATACGTGGGAAGAGTCCGTAATATGGGCTCCTACTGAGAAACATTAACACAAAATGCAGACCCTTAGGAAATAAGAAAGTTTGAACAGGAGCAAAGAACAGATGGCCAATAGAAATAAAAAATAGAAATAAAATAAAACAAAATAAACATAAAAAAATAATGCAAGCCACCTCCAAAATTTCACTTACAGAAGTGATTGTAAAAATATTAATGTGCTATTATAAATAAGGTACACACACCAAATCATACTCCCACATCTAACCCACAAGAGGTAGAGGCAGCAGGATGTTCCAACTGTTTGGGTAGTGCTTCCAGAAATTCACCAGAGGCTGATACAACAGCAGTGTTTATTTAATAACAGAAGCACACAACCAATGGAGCTAGGCAGGGTAATTAGCACAGAAACAGCTGCAGTCACAAGGGGGAAGGTGGATTCATGGAAAAATGTAATGTTGTGGCTCTAGTGCTCTCTATGGGACCACAGGAAGTGACAAAACAAGAATTACAGCTTATGAATGTAGAAAAAAGGTGGATGGATATTTATCCCTCGTTACATCAAAAGCCACTTTCCTAAAAGAAGTGGAGCAGGTGATTGGACTAACATGATCTTGACATCTTCTGGGCACTAAAGATGAGAATGGGATGGAGAAAATGATCTGTTCTCCCAGCTACTCCAGCTCATCTCTGCTGTAAATATGGCACAGGAAAGGGGATATGATGCTCAGCACCACTTTTCTTAGGGAGGTAAAACAGAGGGTGTGTCTCTGCAGGTGTAGGTGAAAACAGGGAAGCTTAGGGGTAGCTCACACCAGCTGAGTTAAAGAATGCCCATGCCTTTCCCAGTACACTGCATAATTCTCCATTTGCTGAAGTCTCCCCAGCAAGCTGGCTTTGTGGGAGCTCAGAAGTGATCTTGGAAATACTCCAAGCATTTCTCTGCTCCCATCACCAACAGCAAACACAGGCGTCCCTCCAGACCCATCTATCTTTGTACATAGAGAAGGGCTCATGATTTTTGTGTTTCATCTTATGTACATTTTAATTTCAACTTTCTGAGATCCCTCCACTGACCATTAACTGTGATCTGCAAGTTCAACAGGTGCTTGCCCTCTTGCAGGTTTATCCATAATGCCTGTAGAACTGAGACAGCAGCAGCAGGTTTGAGGCCAGATATCTGTATGCTCCAAGTTGACATGAAGCTCGTGAGGTCAATGACACTCCCCAGTTTACACTAGCTGGGGATGCAACCTTATTAATTTATAATGGGTTTGCACAGTAAGGCTTTGGTAACAAGGCAGGCTACTGGGGTGGCTTCTGTGAGAAGCTGCTAGAAGTTTCCCTTCTGGCTTCTGGCAAGACCTGTGGCCTTGTAGAAAAGGTGTCCATGCTGGAACAGGTTTGTGGAAGGACATGTGACCCTGTGGGAGACCCACACTGGAGCAGTCTGTTTCTGAAGGACTGAACCCTGTGGAAGGGACCCACACTGGATCACTTTTTGAAGAACTGCGGATCACAGGAAGGCCTCATATTGGAGAAGTTAATGAAAGACAGTCTCCCATGGGAGAAACCCCACAATAGAGCAGAGGAAGAGTGTGAAGGGTCCTCCCTCTGAAGAGGAAGGAGCAGGAGAGACAGTGTGTGATGAACAGACCACAACCCCCATTCCCCATGGACAGAGAGGCAGTAAAAAAATTGGGAGTAAAGTTAAACCTGGGAATAAAGGAAAGGTGGGGGAAAAGTGTTTTAAGATTTAGTTTTATTTCTTATTATCCTACTCAGTTTAAATTGACAAGAAATTTCCCCAAGCTGAGTCTGGTTTGTCCATGACTTGAATCAGTAAGTAATCTCCTTGTCCTTATCTCGACCCATGAGCCTTTTACTATATTTTTTTCTGCCCTGTCCAGCTGAGGAGAAGGAGTGACAGAGTAGCTTTGGTGGACACCTGGCATCCAGACAGGGTCAACCCATCACTTAATTTTCTCAACTTTATCCAGGAAATGCATCTGTTATACTGTCACAGAGGAGTATTAAAAGCAGACTACATAAAATGCTGCTCCATGGACTGATGTTTTTTTAGATGTTAGTACAGCTGCAGCCCCATTGTCTTTGTAAAATCAATCTGCTAAAAAAGGTTTCTCACTGTATCTATTCCATCTATACAGTAGGATACATCACTGGGGTGACTCTCATTTCTGCTGCTCTCACCCAAATAAGTGTTTTCACCACCAAGAAAGAATCATTCTCTCCACTTGGTAAAGACAGTCATTAGTGTCTAGCTGATCATTAGTACAGCTGTGTATCCTTCCTGCTCTCCTGCCACAGACCTGACCTGCAGACAGCAGCTTTCATATTAAGCACTCAAATGTATTCCAGCCCAGGGGATCATATAGTTTGTACTACATGCAAAACTCAAGATGGCCTTGAGATCTGGGGTAAACCCACCCACTGGGACTTACAGGGAGCTAGAGAGACGGTTCATAAAGTGGCAGTTGTTTATCTTAATCTTTGGTATTTTTTTAAGAGAAGATAAATTCTTTTACAAGCAAAACCAGGGGAAACAGAAAAAGAACCCATGCTGCTGTACAAAGCATACAAGGTAATACAACAGCTACCTTTTCAGGTCTTTTCTTTAAGCTGTCAAGATAAGGATGCTACCATAAAATGGTATTAGTGCCTTCAAAAAGTAGCCAGCATTTCCAGTGGGGTGTGGGTCTCTTTCATTTTGCCTTAAAGCAAGAAAAGACAGTGGAGAAGATTGTTACAACTGAAATCAGCTTGTTTTGGGATTGATTTACAAATTATTACTTACCCCTACTCTGTGGCCCTTCCTGCAGCATCCTCTTGTGGTTCAGCAAGAGAAGCAGAGAGAACAGGAACTTTATTATGAATGATAAAGCAGTATAAAATCTGAGAACTCATCATGGCTCACAATATGCTCTGTAACCAACAACAAAACCAAAACACAACAAAAACAAACAAACAAACACCAGAAACAACAACAACTTAAAAAACTAAACAAAACCCAAAGTTAAAACATCTTGGAACAGAACAAGAAAAGGAGCTGATCTGGCTTGACAAAAGTACATATCCATGGGATAGGCCACCAGTCTGTGGGACACAATATAGCTAGTGATGGATATCACAGCTATGCCAAAAGCCTCAGGCTCTAAGCATCATACCAGACTCCCAGAAAGAATTAATTCCTTTGAAGAGGACAATGCCACCTAAACCAACTGGAATCAAAGGCAAACAGATACAGTCTTGTGAAGGTGATGGAAACACAGCAGAGCTTTCCAGCTCCAGTGTTCACCTGCAGGACACCACTGCTGCCCAAAAATTCTACAGAGGATTGAATTTAGCTTTGTACTGAGGCTCTCCATTTAACAAGGTAGTGACACATTTTGATCCCTCTAGTGTGGACATGGTGTGGACAAAACCATAAAAAAGATGTTGAAAACAGTTCAGAAACTGTGCAGAACAAGAAGTGAATGGGCACGACAATTTTTTGTAAGAGGTGATTTGTCTGCATTGGGGAAACAAGCGTGAGTAAGCTGGGGAGGAGGTATTTGAAACTGCTATTGCTCATTCTGTGCAGAAACTGGTTATTTTTCCAAGATTTTCATGCTGCTGACTTCAGTCATGGAAATCTTTCTGAGATTGTCTTAAGCATTGGGTTTCTTAGAGATGAAGGGGAATACTGCGAGAAGGAATGGTGACTGAAAAAATCTTGCTAAGGTCCATTGAGCAAAGCAGCACTAGGAAAAAACAGCAACAAAACCCCTCTGCCTTCTAGCTCCTTACTTAGTAATTCTTATATATATTTACAGCGACAAAAAAACAGCAGTCCAAGGAAGATTAACCTGAATTTTATTCATAGAATAGGTAAGGTTTTTAATTTATGTTTCCTTAAAGGAAAAATGTGACTTGGTGATTCAACAAAGCCCCAAACCCAACGAAGTAACTCGATCTACTTTGATCTGAAGAACAGAGAAGTGCTATTGCAAACTTGAACAAGGAGGATATTATTTGGGACACCATAATAAAAACAGGCAACTTAATTAAAACATTGCATGAACCACTACAAGTATCCATGCCTGAAGCTCACCACCCAGAATTGCAACACGCATCTCAATGTACCAGATCCAAAGGATTATTCAGCAATTCTTCCCACCTTCTCCTTTCAGATTTAATTTCTTTGCTCTTCAGTTTTACTTTGAGGGGTTTTCATTTCTCTCTCCATTGTTATGTGCTGTGTGCTGCTTTGGAGGTTGTCAGAGGGCACCTGGATTTACCATCAGCCTTGGCAAGTAGGGGGGAAGCGCTATAAAGCTGGTGCATCTGAATTAATTTGCTTCCTGTGGTGGCTTCTCTCCTTTTTCTTTGCACATCCCCAGCATGTGCTGTCTCTGCTGTTTTCAGATAGTTCCCAGCAATCCACCTCACACTGCAGTGAAATACCTCAAGTGCGCAGGGTCCCTCTGGAGAGCTGAGATGCATCTCCTCCTCTGACCAAGTCTCAGGGGCACAGGAGCATCAGGTTGGTCTACGCTTCTGTCAAGTAGCCATGCTGTTCAGTTCAAGCCATTATACATGCATTCTACAGCAACACAAACCTACCCTTTGTTACCCACCAACTACAAGATGCTCTGCCTGATACTCTCTGTGCTTTGGTAGCCCATAAAGCCTGGTAGCCCATAACACATACGTCACTGATCACTCTCTCCCTAGGGGAGAGCACAACTGGATGTGTATATTTGCTTTTCTGTCCTGGGCTGACTTGTCAATTTTTTAATAGGAATCACCTACACAAATAATTTGAATTCTGAACCTCAACAAGCATATAGATGGACCTCTCTTCCCAGTGATTGAAATGCAGGTGTTTATTCCACCTTGGAGGTGTCAGCAAAGTCTTATAACTTATGCTCTGACAACACAAGGCAATGGCCTTTTTTTGGTTTGTTTTGTTTCTTTGTTATTAATGAGATAGCTTCCTCTCTGAGTATTATTAGTGCCAATCAAAATGTTAAAAGGACATTGTCAATGTCACACTGTATCCTCAGCTCTTCATCAGTTTGAACAGAGAAACAATGTAGAAATTACAGTCCTTCTATTTGCAAGGTGAAAACACAAGCTCTAACCCCTGCACACAGAAGCCTGGAAAAGCTCAAGCTGCTGTTTTCATCCTAAAACATCAGAGAATACAAACTATATAAAGTCTTCCCAAAAGAGTTTATCTTTATAAAAATACCATCTTGAACACCCTCAGCCAACAGTAGGCTACATCCTGCTCCCAGATAAATCAGTGTTTTGACTTCTCATCAAATTCTTCTGTGGAAACATTTGCTAGTGGTATACATCACCTTCTGAAGTTGTAAATATTAACTCTTAGGGAAAAAAAGGAGTAAGCTTAATCACTACACATGTAGTACAACAGTCTTTGAGATTTCTTATGCTTTCTAGATTAACTTTTAAATTAATCATTTCTATCACAGCCTGTTGTGCAGTAAGGCCACCTACATCCTTTTTCACAGCTTCATAGACTCAGACACATGGAGAGGAAAAAACTTATTCTTGAAAAGAGGGTCAAAAGCCATACTTAATATGTTTTTCTGGAAACATGGCTCTTATGTGGCAGGCTCCAACTCTGGAGCAATCCACCCACTCAGACTTGGATTTCCTCCTAGGGGCAGAGACTCATGTTAGGGTCAACACATTACCTGTTACCTCAAGGTGGTACCATTGGAAAAACAAAAGAATAAAACACAGCAAATGAAAAGAGGGCCAAAGGAGATGTGCACGCATCCTCCAAAAGCAACAGCATCTGATGACATGCAGGCTATTACACATATGTTCAGAAACAGCACCCCCCCTTTCTTTCTTGATAGCAATTGCTGTCATTGCTACAAGATTGTGGCAATAGGACTCAGTGAGTCTCTGATGATTTCCAAGCAACCTGTTTCCTCCCCAGGAGGAAAGATTGGGTGCCCTTGATTTAAGCGCAGCTGAGGAAAATAACATTTTCTGTGCAGTTTTTGTTCAGTAAGGTGGAAAAGGTACAGTTCAACCATTATGTGCTGTGGCTCAGTCATACAGATTGTCCTGGTTTGAGAGAGAACAGAACTAATTCTGTTCAGTGATTTTACTTTTAAGCTCAGTTCTTCTAACTAACTGCACTGTCTGAAGTCAGCAGCCTGTTTTCACAGACAGTGTCTGCTGCTGGCAGTGATAACAGCCCATGGTTAGAGTTACTACCAAGGACTGGTATGCAGATCAAGGCCACTGCTGGATCTTGTGTACCACATTGGGGGTGCAGGAAAGTGAAAGGCTGCACCTGCAGGGTGGAGTGGACAGGGCAGGTGACCCCAAACTGACCAATGACGTATTCCATCCCATATACATCATATCCGGTACAAAGCTGAGGGATCTGGAGGGTCTAGCTCTCTCTGAGAGCTCCCAGGTTCTTCTCCCCTCTTGGACTGCTTTAACTGCTTGGCTCAGGTCCTCTTTTGGTTCCTTCCTCAGATCATCCAAGGAGGACTCTGTCTGTTCTGCCTTTGATCCCAATCAGTGTGTTCCTGAATCCGGTACCAGAATCCATCTCCTGAACACAGCTCCTGTCTGCTGCGGGACCCAGGCTGGGACCCCCTGGTGCTTGCTCCACAGCATCTGTGGTGATGGTGATGTAATTACCATCAGGGAGGTTGGGTTCAATGCTGGTTTTGTATATATTTGTACATATTCCATCATTATTAATATTATTATTATTCTCATTAAAGCTGTTCTGGCTTCCTTTTCTAATCGCTAAGTCTCTCTTCCTTATTCCCTTTCTCTTCCCTTTTGGGGAGGGAGGGGTGTTAACAGAGACCATCTGTTATAGGTCTAAGGGGTCATCCTGACCCTAAACCATGGTACAGATACTTCTCTTTTTCAGGCTATGATGAACAGTTATGTCTGTGTTGGCATTCAGGAAATAAAACTGTTCTTTTAATGAACCCTGGCTTTGAAAAGTTGTGATGCTGCTGTGTTTTGGTGTTTGGAGTGTGGTTTACAGCCAGTGCTGATATCCCCAGTAGCTTCCAATTCATCTGCCAGCAGGCCTTTTTGGGGAACATGAAGAATTTCTCAACTGCCAGCCTGAGTTATCGTATACTATAATGCAGCCATGAGTACTGTGAGATGGTTGAAGTGACCTGTGAGGTAGTAGGTTTAGGATATGAAACATTATTAAAAGTAATTATATTTTTCTTAATATCTACACTGTTGAGATCCTGTGAGTCTCAGAGAGGTGTAATCATGACCTTCTTCACAGCTATGTCAAGTTTTACATGGGTCTTGAGAACAGATTGCAATTCCTAACACAAATGCAGTCTTTTCCATCTTACTCCTGTACACCTAAGATGGCATAGCTAATACACCCTGCCCCGGGTGGGCATGGACAGGATCCTGTCAGAATCAGTCTTCTTCCTGTGGAGTTTAGTTTGTTACCTTTTTCCTGAAAAGGCATGGCCTTTTTTTAATCTTTATTCTTCTTTTTAGAGTTCCTTCTTTAAAAAAAGTGACTCAGTACATCACCATCCTGCAAGTGTGAGCTGGTAAACTGTTCTCTTCTTTGGCTCTGGGAAGCTCTTCAGACCGTTCTTCCTTTTTCTCCCTGACCCTCATTTTCCCCTAAAGGTATTTTAGACCACTCTCTATTCTCTTGCCAGCCAAAGGTGCTGCACAATGTGGTGTAGTTTACAGTCAAGCAACATCTTCCCTCTATTTGATGAGGTCCATGTCTCTTGCCTGTCCGAGCTTTTATGATTTTTTGTCTCCAGCAAATCACAGAGTACTGTTGCAAGTGAAAACTGGAAAGAATATGAGTAAATCATTTGGGATACAGCAAAAGATACAGATCTTGAAAATAAGCATCTGACAAAACATCTAGGGATTTTAACTGCTTTGCATCCTGCTTGCTGTCAGATCCCACTTACATTTCCTTAAAAACAAACAAAAAAAGTGAACTAAAGAAATAGAGTACCATGACTTTTTGCAATGACGTACAGAACAAATGGCATTAGCAATTAAGTTAAATTTGTCCTTATGTCAAGCACTCTCATTTCCCATGTGAATAATATCTTCTCCAGCAGTGGGACAGTGCTCCTCTAGTCTATGTGTTGTTGTTATTACTGATATTAACATTGTAGTTAATGATGAATCTCAAAGAATATTCACTGCGCCCAGCTTCTCTACAAAAGCCCTCCATCAAGGAAAAAGCATGTTAGAATTGTGCCACCAAAGCAAACACTGCCAGCTTATCTCCTGACATCTTTGCATTTTTAGGTAGCAGCTGATAGCTTTTACATTATCCTCATTGTTATAGCACAATTGTCCTTTCACTCACATCATAAATGGGCACAAGAAGAATTCAGAGTACATGTAGTCTGACTGCTATATTGGCTGGTGATTCCTGCCCCACACTACTCAGAGAGCATTTCACAGAGGAAATAAAGCAGGAATATTGAAGGAAATGCGAGGGTTGTCTAGGCTGGATATATCTAAGATGAAGAGAAACAGAGTGTTCTGAGTTTCAATTAAACTGCAGTGGAGAAGGGACTTCCCACATTATTTCTTCAATGAAGTCACTAGTACTCACTGCTGGGCACTGAGAAAATAAGTGCAAATATGTATCATCTCACCTCCTCTGCTCCTGTGCCTGTCATCTTTCTGGATTCTCAAAGACAAAAATAAGTACCACAGCCCTGCAAGGCACACAAAGCAGGAAGGAATATTTTGTTCCAATACTGTCTATAAAGAACTACTTCCATAACACTGAGTTTTCATACTGTTTTTCACCTAAAACCACATGGGGAGACAGGCCATGCAGAGGATGCATATAGATCAAAGCCTGACCATGATTTTGGGTTGGTGTGCCAAGTTCACACTAGTTTTATTGGTCCAAGTTTTGATTCAAGGTTCCTGGCAGTTTTGGTTGTTCTATCAATTTATCTACAGTATCCATAAGCCCTTTCTTCTCATGCTTTCTATTTCCATCTCTGAGTACCTCATGCTACAGTGTATTCCTCCTCAGTTGAGGGAAAGGAAAATGAACACTACCCACTTCACAGAAAGGCAACAGAGGCACAGAAAGTAGGAGTACTTCCTTTAAAGTTAGACACTACAGGTTAAATAAGGTAGATACTTGCATGTTGCAGATATCCTCATCTTCTTTTCTGGAAAAAACAAAAACAAAACAAAACAAACAAAAAAACCAAACAACAACAAACACAACAAACACAAGTACTTTTGGGTACAGTAGATCTCTAAAAGCTCAAAAGTTTGACTGATTTTTTAACTTCTATCAAATAGTCTAATACAGAATATTATCTTCTTCCTATAAATCCTGCCTCATTTTGTGAGTATCTGATAGAAGATGTTTACCAAATGAGACAGGGGTCCATCATGGAGCAGCAAAACATTGGCCCTGGTGACTTTCCAGTGACACCAAATAGCCTTCAGGTAGTCTGGGAATAAGCCAGTTCCTCTTGGTTTCCCACAACAGCTGTAGCACAACCACAGAAACAAGAAGTACCTTGCACTTCTAAGCTTTCTGGGTTTAATTCTTCTTTTCTTGGCACTAGAGATGTTTTTTTTAACAGCCACACAAAATGCCACAGATCCACATACACTGCATTGGTGGTTTTGAGAGAAAGATTAACTTTCTGTCACTTACAAAGGAAGCAAGTAGACCCTAGAGAAAATCAAGGGTGAAAACACACAATACGGAATTTTAGAGTGGAGGTTGATGGGACTGGGTTCCTGATCAATTTATACACTGAGAAAGAAAATGCAGAATGACTTTATGCTTGCCTTGTACGTTGATCAGAACATCATGAGTAACTACTGTGCACAATGATAAATTTTATTGTCTCCACTTTGACCAGTCACTTGTAAAGCTGTGGACTTGTGAAAAGAACCATTAGATCAAGCTGCTAAAATGTGAGACAGTTTATGGGCAATTCAGAGTCTATTTAGACAATGAATATTCATGATCTATCTGGACAATTTCACATTCATGCTTAGATAATGCAGATTTATGCTCACACACAACAATGATTTGTGAATATTTATAGTTGAACACCTGGACAGTATTTGACATAGCTGTGAATATTCATTATTACATCTGTAGGAAAGACAAAGGCTCTACCTGAAGTTCAAACTACAGACACAAGAAGCTAATCCTCAATATCTATTGTGCATTAATGACAATATGTAACAGCCCAAAATAGCATAAAGGAAAGAATTAGAGGTAGGGATCGGCTCACTCAAAAGATTAGTAAAAAACCAGGAAGCTTCTCTGAGCTGCTAAAAAAATCCAACTCTATAGTCTTCTGAAAGAAATGATGTTTCTGGTGCAGAATATTTTCTATAAAAATAAATATTCAGGTTTTTTTTGTTAAGATTTCACAGGTCGATGCCTAAAAAACCTCTTTTTTGTTTGTTTGTGTGTGTAGACAAAAATACTAAAATATTTGTTATGAGAATAACCATACATGTATGTGACTAAGTCTGTGCCTCTACACGTGTCCATTTTTAAGGGGTCTTCATGCCAAGCTAACCTGTGTCTTCAAGGTTCACATGCTGCTCTAATTCAGATCTATTTTGCTTGGTACCCATGGAGAGGTTCTCAAAGCCAGATCAGATGAGATGATGAGATCATTGCCTGAGGCATGTGTGGGTCCTAGGAGCCTTGGTGTAGTTTGGGACACTCCAGGAAAGAGAAGGTTGTAGCCGAGATGCTTGGTTCAGGGGAAAGAATGCTGCTGGGTTCACATGTGCTTATCCACATGAATTGTTCTCTTAGGAGGTGAGAGGAACCTGACGTTGGAGCTCCCTCTAAGGGAAGGGTCTCTAGCTAAGAGTTTACCTAGGTAGGGAGAAGACACAGCATCCAGTAAATGTCTCTGCTGACAAGTCACTTGTGTAAATTCCCAGTCTTAATGACAACTTCTAAATGTCTCTATATCCAAGCTCTAAAACTAATCGCAATCTCCCTATTCATAAGATCATCAAAATCTTCCTCTCTATATTATTTCCACTGCTGTTTAGCTCCTTCTATGACAGCTCATTAATGCAGGAGGAATTAAACTCTTTCTCTCCATGTTCACTAGGAACAAACAAAGCAGTGATGGCTCACTAGCCACCATAGCACAGAGCTTCGGCTGTGTCCAGTCACATTTGGCCATGCTTTGTCACATTGCATCCTGCCTTAGAGAAGGACAGCACATAAGATGTGGGGCAGCAGAAATACAATAAATGCCATCACCCTTAGCTTGATGCTACTCAACAAGTGATTTCTAGAGCATGATACTGTCTGGACTAAGCTGCATAGCAGACTCTTTGACCTAAATTTACTGAGACAGCTGAAAATTATAGCAGTTGAAAATAAAAGCATCTCCAGGCTAGTAAATAGCCCACTTCTTCCCATTTCTTCAAATTATCTCAGCATCTGTCACTTTTCTACTGAGAACACCTCCCTGTGAGAATTTAAGCTTTGCTGGGATACTCAAATGGATGGCATGCAGTTGTCAATGTTGGGTACTCATTTCTGTCCCAGGAAGATATGAGTTGCCTTGGTTGCCCTCTGCTCTTTCCTCAGGTTTTGACTCTCATTCTCCCTAGTCTCTCCAGTGTTGCCTCTGCTTGCTGTGAGATCAGATAATCTGAAGAACTACCCCTTATGAGTGTCTGCTCTCAGCTTACATGGAACAAACAGCCTCTGTGAGATGTACTTTGATGAACCATATCCCTGTGGTGGGCTGTGTCTATGTCTGAAGGCTGAAAATGGACAGGTAAAGAGCTCTGCCTTCCTTGGCTCCAAAATGAGTTCCTTCCAGCAGCATCTGGAAATGGAGCAGCTGTTGGTGTTCTCCAGCACTGTGGGGCTGTTTCCCAAGAATGCAGCACCACCAATCCCCACACAGAACATTGACACAGTGAGGGCTGCAATGGAAGGAAGGACCATCTGATTTTACCCAGAGTACAGAGTGTGAACTCTAAAGGAATAAACAACTTAAAACAAATCAATTGAATATTTATCATTTCAAAGCCTCCTGAGTTATTAAAGGCAGTCACATGATTACAGAGGGTTGCTCACACAGTGTTTGATTAATCAGCATTGAAAATAAAATACAATTTTATGAATACTACCTTTTCTGCCTTGTTTCTCCAGTTTTTGTCTATTTTGTACTTTCTATCAATAGCAACAGAAGAATTTCTCTATCAGACAGCAGTGCCTTTTGCCCAGTCTCTAGCAGCCACCACTTGAAACTTCAGAAGAAAAGCCATGTCCTTCCCCTATTCTCTAATTTCTGAATACCCATTGGATATGTTATTTGCCTGTTCACTGTCAGAAAACTTGCTTCCCAAGCCCCTTTTAATTAAAAAAAAAAAAAAAAAAAACCCACACAAAAAAACCCAAACAACAAAAGAACAAAGAATAATATAGAAAATGTGGAACTACAGTGACATTTGGTTACCAATACTTCCATCCCTTTTTTTAAATTCATACATAGAATTTTAATACCTTAGAACTGGGACTGACGCTCTCCATGCATCAGTATAACATATGTTGAAGTGAAGCTCCAGATAAGGCAGCAGCTGCTCATTGATAAATTATTAATAAACAGTGGGTACTACCTCTGACAGAGTTTAACTCTGGCAAACAGACTATTTTTCACAGATGCATCTACCCATTCTTTGAGCCCCATTGCCTACCTACTCTATGACAGTTAATTCCATCAGTCTGTTACATACTGTGGAATAAAAGTATATGCTTTTGTTACTTCAATAAGTGCTGCTCTTTAGTTTTACTGTGTGCTTTCAGTGCTTTCTTCCATGAAGCTTACAGCATGAATCCTCATGTTGCTTCTGTCAAAGCATTTTTTTCCATAAAGCCCTTTACCTGACACCTTGCAAACACTGTATCCCCATGATCACTCAGGGTTAAGTCTTCAGGTAGATACATAGTCCAAGGTTTGATGGAAACACTCTGTTGAGATGCTGTGTTTGATTGTGCAGTGCTGTGTACTAATCATGTATGTGAAATACAACAAACACCATCAGTGAACACTGCTATGCTTAAATGCTGGGAGTCCACACGTGATGATTCTTTTTCTTTTTTTTTTATTTAAATTGTTCTTGTTCTGTGCATCTGAAATGTAAAGAATTAGTAACAACAGGCTAATAATCACAATATCTTTAGAAATAAGTGCAACAAAGAAGGATGAATTCCCATTCATGATCTTTCCAAGCCCACAACATACAAAGCATGACAACACACAAGATTGTATTGGTTCTGGGGATTCTTGAAGACCAAAGAAAAACCCAGTCATTGCCTATTACCTTCATCTTTAATAGGAAAACCTGCAGAATTGTCAACCTGCAACACCATTCAGTTCATAGCAGCTGTCAGCTATCACAGTGGCAGCTGCATTCACCTCCAGCAGATACTACCTCTGCTCAAAGCATGATGCATCATCCCTTCACAGCCTACAGTCCCCTCACCTGCTGCCTTCAAAAGCAGCAGCAATTCCAGTGTGCATTTGACCAAGAGTATCAGTGGCTATCAGCCACCTCCAGCTACTGAGCTCCTGCCTGGATCTCCACAATCACATTTTGTCTCAGTTCCAATGTGGTCCCTCTGGAATAGTAACTGAGCACATCACCTGAAGCATAAGAAACTTTAGAGCATTTATCTTCCTATGACACCTGAAACAAAGCAGGCTCGAAGGCATGTATTAATGAATTTGTCCTCAGTACAGCTGGTCTGGAAATGTTTCAGTGCAATCAGCTTTTCATTGGAAAACATTGATTTGTCAAAACCACTATTATTCTTGGGATAGGCTTGAATTCAACAAAGTATTGGGCTGGAAACATTTTTGAAATATAGAATTACAGTGTCTGGGAGGCAAAGAGAAGGAAGGATGGAGAAGGCACAATTATCATCATATTGACTTCACAAGGCCAAACCAATTCTGTGGGTAAATGTCTTTGTCCCAGGATGCTGACAGGGCTCATTAGGGGGACAGCAGTGGTGGTAATGGTGGTATTAGAACATCATGAATAAACAGAATTCAGCCTCCAGCTCTGCCAACACACTCTGCAAGCATTAAATTCATGTGCACACCAGGAGGGAGATAAAGTGCCACATTTACTCATAGACTCTTAATAAAAATGCCATTCAGAGTTTAATTAACATACTTTTTTTACAAAATCACCCCACAGCTGCAGCAAAATCTGTTTTTCTAGATCCTGCCAGGGCCAAATTCTGCAGTAGGTTGCACCCAGGTGCATCTGCAGGGTGGCTCATTCAGGCTAAGCCAGTATTTACACCAGCACAAAACAGAGAAGACTCTATCCCCGTAAAGTTCATCAGATATCCTTTCCCTCCCCGAGTTGGGTTTTTATTTTTAGCTTGTCAGCAGTAGAGGAAAACAATAAAAGCCTCATACTGCTCCAGCCAGATGGCAATTCTGTTTCCTCCTGTCTAGCTGTCTGTGTGGTGAGCTGTGTTTGTGCATGCGAGTGTCTGTAGCAGTGTCACTTCTTCTCTTCCTCCTACCCTGCTTCTGCCTGCCCTACACACTCTAATGAAGAGAAATGGTTTTGAAGGGGGGTTCTGGAGGCTGCAGGTACAATGGGGTCAAGTCTCTTCCCGAGACCAGAATCCACTGGAAGATCATGAGGACCACAATCAGACATCTACAATTTTCAAGTCAGCTTCTTCAGTTCCATGTTCTGTTCTGCTTGGAAGAACAACAGGAATTCAGGGAGGGGGAAAAGGGATACTCAGAAGAAGAACCAAGATGCAGGTTGATAATTTTATCCACATTGTCTGGGTGCCATCAGAATACATTAACTCCTTCATTTATCACAGCACTATCATTTGAAATCTCAATTATTTCTGAATGTCACACTGATAAAATTTTTAATTAGTTACTTTGTTGCATTAATCACTTCTCAGATGTAAGGAAGAGCTAGAGACACCAGTGCAGGGCCCCATTATTTTTTACAGAAATGTGTGGAGAGTGAAGGAAGCTGTAATAAATGTCCCCATCATTACACAGGGATAAAGGTCAGACATTAACACAGTGTTCATATATCTTAAAACTTTCACAGGGAGCACACACCTGCCAGCTACAGCCTTCTGTACCGATGACAGGAGAACAAGCTGAGCTGCCTGGAAAGCACCACGTGGAAACATCTGAGAGGTTTCTATCTCCCTTCAGAGTCTGATGTTGCTTCAGTGCACTGAGAGATGAGCAAGATGAGCAGTTAAGCAGTTCACATGGTACTATCAGGAACCTTTTATAGCTAGGTTCTCCCAGGCTTTTCATGAAATCTGACTGCAACTGCAGATGCCATTTCACTTTACATTATAAAATCAATTGAGCATAGGCCTGATGATATTAGGAGTCAGAAAGGCTGGGCTTCCTTTTTGCCTTGAAGTCACTTAATCTGCTACTGAAAAAACAGCAGCCGTGGAGAAGCATGACCAATATTCCCATGTGCCTCAGAACAGGCCCAGAAAGAAAAACAATAGAAAGATGCCCCACCAGCTCCTGAGTAAGTAGAATACCACAAGAGAGACAAGTTTGCTTCTGTGCCTTAATTCCCAGAGCCTTTCCCCTGATTTCCATTCAGAGGCAGCAGACATTGCAGATAGCACAGATTTGTCTGTCCATTTATATCATCTGTCAAGAATAAGAGACAAGGTCATTTCTTCTCACAGAAACACATGCCTCTGGGTGGAATGAGGTTATCATTTTACATAAATCATAGCTATTGAGACACTTCAGATTACAACAGATTACCTCAGGGCAGGACCATCTGGCCTACAAACCAGTTTTGGGTGGACACTTGGCATTTAAGGCTTGGAGAACAACACAGACAACCCTCTTTCCAACACTTCAATCAACACGCTCATTCTGTAACACTAGAGCTTCCTAGTGGCCTAAGTGCTTGGATTCCCTGAAATGCCCTGTCCAGGGCTAACAGATACCTGCTTACATCAGGTAG
Organism: Megaceryle maxima; assembly: GCA_024605025.1. Classification (NCBI taxonomy): domain Eukaryota; kingdom Metazoa; phylum Chordata; class Aves; order Coraciiformes; family Cerylidae; genus Megaceryle; species Megaceryle maxima. Next base: position 9,622 of record JANHGN010019275.1, on the reverse strand, counting down.
CTATTTGCATCCCCCAAGGGACACAATCCATCAGATGTCCTCTCCCACCTTCAGTTATGGTGGGCATCTGCACAAAACACAGTAGTCACAATGAATAACAGGGGAGGAGGAGATGGTGGCCATGGTAACCAAGTTTTCAATGTGAAAAAATTGTGTTGAAAAAATTGTGAAAAAATTCACTTCTAGTTCTCCTTACTCGGCCTAAGAGCTGCAAAAGCACACCTTCCCTTTGCTCAGGCCCTGTCCTTGCCATATGTCTCCTCTGCTCTCAATAGAGAGGAGAGGGAATCAGAGTCTGCGGTCTGTTTCTGGGACACTTCCATACAAAAGATGTGTCCCAAATGTCTGACCTTTCCCCAGTGCTGTTCATGCATTGATCCATTGAGTTTTTAATATGAGTAGGTCTAAGGTGACTGTGTTACAAATTCAGCAGTGTCTATTTAAGAACTGCCTACCTTCTTTTCAAGCCCTGGCTACTCCCACATGTATCTGAGCATTTGAAAATTATTCACATTCATGCAGCACCCAAAATCCTCTCCTCTCCTCTCCTCTCCTCTCCTCTCCTCTCCTCTCCTCTCCTCTCCTTCCACTGAGGCACTAAACACTAAAAAATGAAGAAAGGATTTCTGGATGGAAAGGGTGTGTCCAACTCAAGATGTTGTAGAGTATCTGAGAAGTTGTCTTCTACAATGCACTTCACTGACAGTCTTCCTGGCTAATTGCTTTTCCAAATTCCTACAGTCCATAGATCTGAGTAGTGTATTTGTTTAATAGTTGTCTTCATAACAATTTACAGAAAGCAAAGTAGAAAAGTTAGGTGGTTTAGCTGAGGCTACACACAAAAAAAATTAACCAGCATCTAACTCAATCATTGTTTCACAAGGACAAAGTAATGTAAAACAGAGAAAGGCTATGCATGGAGAAAATGGGTTAAATTTTGACTTCTCTAATTTCTACCTATCTTTAAATCACTTTCCCACACACAGCCTCAGAGCAAAATCTGTGGAAAGCATCTGATATCTGCAGCAGACATATCTAATGGAGGAAGATGTTCTGGCTCACAAACTCCAATTAGTTCTAATATTAGACTTGTCCATAAAATATACAGTGTCTCTAGTTTTCCACAACCACATCGATAAACGTTATTGCACAGGGATATAAATATAACTCATTATTTTGTTGACACTCAATATCTTATCTATATATGCAATGCCATCCTGCTATTATTGATGCTTTTTTAATGGCACGGTATCATTAAGCAGTAATGTTTTACTTCTATTAATATCATTTGGGCTGGTTCTTAATAACTATGCCAGAGTGACTACAGATTCATTCACGGGATGTAGGTGAGTGCATAATATATTTCTTAGTATATCATCCATAACATTCAGCTTCCTCCATGACCAGAATATCCAAAAAAAAAAAAAAAAAAAAAAAAAGCTCCTCACTTCAGGACATGTGGAGATCTGTAGATGAATGTCCTGGCCAAAAACTTGCCTGTTTGAAACCCATGTTGCAAAAATATAGTGGCAGATTTCCACTGTTCAGTGGCTTAGTCGTCTGCTGTATCACAGTCAGATGTACAAAGAAAATAGCTGAAAACCTGACAGGGTGCCACTGTACAGAGGATTGCCCCCATATTCTGGGAGCAGGGCAGGAGTTCAGCATTTCTCCAGGGATATCTTGACTGCAACATTCTGACTCTCTCAGTGGCCTTTGAAAAGTTTCCTTAATTTCTTCCTGGCTTGTCTTCTCTCTTTGTTTCTTGACAAATTTACATTTTCTTTTGAAAGAAGTCTCATTTAGCAAATCTGTGTTTTGCCTCATGTTTTTGTGATAATGCTGAACAAAAGTCAAAAAAGTGGACAGACAACACTCTTGTCTCCTGTCCTGTCACAAGCCAGATTGCAGAGGATCAACTTCTAAGGACAAGATAACTTCATGCCCTTGAGTGGCATGAGCCCTTGTTTTCTTGGCTCCATCCCCGTTCTTTGCCATCTCAGTCAGAGGAAATTTGGAGATTATTCCAAAAGCCTGAGAAAAATTTACTACCTTGTAAGTCCTTCATTAAATGCAGGAGCTGAAGGAACCTCCACCTGAACTTCCAGGAGCAAATCTTTGCACCCAGCTGATAGCAAGGAGCCAGGTGTGCACTGTTGGCTGTGCAGAAGCTCTTCTGGTAACATGGACAACAAGTTCACTCTGCTGCAAGCAGGCCATTCATGTGAAGACACTTTTCTCAGTCCACAGGAAGACAAATTGAAAGACTGAGAGTAAAAGACAATCTCTCCCACAATAACACTTCAAATTACTGGAACACAGATTAAATGCAATTGCCTGATAACTATTATCTATTTAATTTCATGCCCTGGGCAGTGTACAAAAAGGTTGATTGCTGATATCACTTACCCCACTGAGCCCCGTGAGTCATAGCTGACCTATACCAGACTAAATGAAAAGACTTTCAGGCTTCTTTTTTCTTTTTTTTTTTTCCAGGGAAAGTAAGGCAGCAAAAAGGAGTAACTTCATTTTTGTGTACGTGGAATTAATCAGAGCAGGATCCAGGCAGCATCCTGCATCCTCTCCCAGTACCCATCTCTGGCCAAGCAGTATAGAGAGAGCCAAGCACCAGTCGCCAGATAGTGAATGTGGGTGCTGTGGGGTTAACACCCCAGGCCCTGGCTGCAAGGCTGATACTTTACAATCTCTGCCTGAGAGCAAAGGCTACTTCATAGCAACTTTTAAACCTACTAGCTGTAATGGCTCTGCTAAATCTACAACATTACTGTAATTACTGCAGTTAGTAATTACACAGTGATCTTCAGTAATCTTTCACATCAGCTCTGTAGGTGAGTATGTTATGAATGTGAGGGTGGTGAGACACTGGAACAGGTTGCTCAGGGAAGCTGTGGATGCTCCATTGCTGGATGTGTTCAAAAACAGGTCTTTGAGCAACCTGGTCTAGAGGGAGGTGGCTCTGCCTATGGCAGGGGAGTTAGAACTAGATGATCTTTAAGATTCCTTCCAACCCAAACCCTTCTATGATTCTGTGATTATATGTTTTCATGGTATTGTGCTCAGCATCTGGAAAAAATGCTGTCCAGTCATTTAGGTCCACCATTTTTCAGTGCAATGGCAGATGATAAAATAGCCTTCATTTTAAAATAAAGCTTATTTTTAATGGAAACATCATAGCTTTGTATGCTATGTCATATTTCTTTTAAAGTACATATCTCATGTTACCAGCTGAAGGAATTGCTCTTCAGTCAAAGCTGTAGAAAGATGTAGTTTGGTATTACAGGTGCCTGCTTTAAAACCTGTTGTTCTGCAAGGTAGTGTGGGATGGCATTAAATAAATAATTTTCTGTGCCTGAAAGATGCTGACATAAAGTAAAAGGTGCAAGAATTAAATAAAATGTCAAAAAAGCAGAGATGATATTTTCAAAATTGGTGGCTTTTCCTATAACAAAGCTTCTTCATGGTGATGACAGGCTGTACACAACTGTAGGCTCGGTGAAGTCAGGAATGTATCAGGAGATTCTGAGACAGCCAGGTCTGGATGTGGGAAATTAAGATTGCACAAGTCTGAAGGGAATGGTGTCACATGCCTCTGTCCAGTGAGCCTGCATTGAGTCCTGTGGGGATGGGGAACTCTCCCTCTGCTCGCAGTGGAGGTTTCTTCTCTATTACTAAGACAGTCCACTTTTGCTTGTCCCTCTTCCTCTGAAATCAGTCTCAAAAACCCCCCTCGACAGGCAGGATGACAGTTCCTGATCATGAGAAAATCAGACACTTGCCCCCTCTCTTTTATCTGGCCTTTTACAAAAATCAAGCAGTGAAATGAAACAGCCAAGTGATCCAACAACAAAAGACGTCATTACCTTTGCAGTTGTTTGAGGTGGTACAGCCCTGAAATGATTGAATGGTTAACAACAGATCTGGTCTTGTGTGGTTTTCATCTCACCAACACAGTAACAAAATGGCTTTGTAACACCCAATCATTTACATCCTTGACTAAAGCAGAAGACTTAGGAGCTCCTTTTCTTCAGCTGCCATTGCAGCCATCTGATTGGCACATCACATCATTTATTTACTTTGCTGATAGAATGTAATTGGGTATAATTGCTGAAGCATCTTAAATAATTCTAAATACAGGAATTGATTTGGGGATTAAATGGAATATGATAATTGCATAATTGAACAAAGTAGCTGGAGTCCTCACCCAGCTAAGTGGATTTCATGATTGTGTCTGATTGCATCAGAATATAAATCAGCTTGATTTGCATGGCTGAAATCAGCTCCCCCTTCTCTCTCTAGAGCTGGCTCTAAGTAGGTCGCATCCAGCAGAGCAGGAGTAAGGGAGCAGAGACCTTGAAGAGAAGCCCTTTGGATTTGGTGCTAGATGATGAAGAGCATTATGGTCTCTGCTAAGCAGAAACTTATGTTCCTCGGAGGGGGGGGGGTGGGCACTTTTCCCAAGGGTTTCAGGTGTTCTGTATCTGGCCAGGAGCTATTTAAGCCTTACCTGGGCCTGGGGGAATTTATGATACTGTTTTTTAAATTCCTGTATCTTTGACAGTTTGGACCATAGTTTCCTGGGAGACATCTCTCAAGATCACTCTGACAAGGCAATTTTTAATAGAAGTGAGGAAATTCAAGCAACTTCACCCCAACAAAAGTTGAGCAGTTAAACATTTTATGAAAGGGTCTTTGTCTCTCTTGATGTGCTTCTAGTCCCAGCAGAGTTAATTCACAGCATGGATCTGTTTTGTTGGAGGACTCCAATTTCCCAATGGGAGTTGGCCAAAAAAGCTGGCTGAGGCTGGAGCAGGACTTTTCAGAAGGATTAGTTCTATGGCCATATGCCAGTCTAATTAAGAAGACTATAAAGTGTGCAGTCCTTACAAGTGCTTCTACATGAGCTACTGGTACTCTGTGGATTTTTTTTTAATTCAGAAAGAACACATATAGTTCTAGGATAGGAGATTTACATTGTCAACATCATCATTTGCAGTTTATAAGTAACAACGTGCAAACTAATGTGAATTGTTTGCACATTCGGAAAAGCAATATGATTCTCAACTCTTTTCTCTTTCATTTTGTCTTTGTGTGCGTGTCTCCATATGTGTAATTTAGGCTCCATCTATTGGTTCACTACCTTTTCACAGCAGTTTGTATCTGTAACATTCCACGCAAATGTTTATAACCACATTACTGCATGACTGCACTGGCTGCTAATCGTTTGTTAACATTATAAAATTACATATATCGGTTGTGTACCTGTATTAGAAGGAACATGAGGAATAGAGAGTCACCTCTATAAATAGGGTGTTTCTAATATTAAGAATGGCACTAAATTCTATTAACTTTATTAATTACGTGTATGCCTGGCACTTTGTTCTCAATGAAGCAAGACGACATTTAGAGGAAGATGGAGGTTTCTTCTGTTGGATCAATCGGCCTGAACTTGTAATTATTCATTCCTAAGCCTTTTTGAAGGGAAAATTGTCCTTTTCCCCCAAAACTGGCATATTGATTGCCTCAGTGCAATGAAGACGTTAATCAAAGGAAATGAAAAGAAGTCTGAGGCTCTGATGTACTCCTGGCTTTCTCTTTGAAACATTTCTGCTTCCCTTTGTGTTCATACATGAGTGCAGACCTGCCCATGTCAAAGCTGCACTAGCAGAAACAGAACACCCTCCTAGGACCATTAGACCTGGTTTCAAATTATAAGAAGGACCTGTTGTCCTTCACTCTGGGGGGTCCTTTCTCTCCATAGGGCAGGATGCCCCAGCCTGCTCCCTGGCATTTGAAGCTGGAGGTCAGCTGAGGTGCAATAATATACTTCTGCAAAACTAATAGATTACAAAATCTCAGCTAGCCTGAAAATAGGAACATGGGTGTGTTCACAAATTAGGAAAAACAAACAAACAACAAAAAAACCCCAATAAAAAAAAAAAAGGAAGGAAGGAAGGAAGGAAGGAAGGAAGGAAGGAAGGAAGGAAGGAAGGAAGGAAGGAAGGAAGGAGCGAGCTTATTTTGGTGCAACTAATAGCTTTCACTTTTTTAGGCTACACTGTAGTTTGGACTTTGAAGAAAGGTTTTGAAAAAGAAGAGGAAACAATGGGTAATTGGATATCTCATGGTATGCATTTACCCTTGGCATGGGCACAGGTAACCTACATGTAGTTACAGCACAAGCAAAGAATGAGCTTTGTGGTAGATGCACAAAACCCAAGCTTGAGTAGCTCAGGCTTCCTCTTACACTCTCAGTAGTTGCTTATCTGAAGTGGGGATTTCTGTCAACAGACACCAGTGATTTACACTTAGTGAAGGCACTGGTCATTTGTTTTCAGACATCACTAAGCTTAGAGACCATGCTGAAATCTGGGGAATGTTTCTTCCTTCTAGGCAGGCTACCTCTCAGTGTTCCTTAAAGTGTTGGAATGTATCTATACACAGGCATGCAAGAGCATTCAATGTTTCTATTGCAAGATTTTATTCACTTGCTGCATTTCACAGCTAATTTTTTTGATAAAGATCTTTCAAAACTAGGGAATTTTTTGAGTACTTGTTTTGGGGGATAAAATTTATTTTATTTCTCTCAGTTCAAAATTCATATCAAGAAGGTCAGTGAAGGTATCAGCCACTGATGTATCACTTTTAGGTTTAATTAAGAATTGGAGGGGCAGAGAGAAGGGTAAATAAACACAAATCCATAGGTTTATTGTCAAATTTTGTGGTGCCTACTGTCATCTCTCAAATATGATTTATTACACATTTGGTGTATTGTGAGACACATGTATTGTAGAGCAGCTAGGATCACCAGCTTCATTCATACTTTCAGCTCATAATGTTATCAAGAGCTTAAGGTTTACTGGATTTCAGCTGAATGTACTGATGCTGCTGGTATATCCAAGACTGTAGTTAGTGTAGAAACTACATCTATAGTCTGAAAGCAAAAAAGCAAATAAACTTGTTTATAGATGGATCTTCTTGATTTCACTGGACTAGGATGAACACTTGTACCTGAGTGGCCTAAGTGGTATTTGCAGTTTTGATGCAATTTTCTAGGCTAAGGGTTGCAGCTTTGAAAAGTACAAAATAAGGAGTTAGTTTCACATTGCATCTTTTTCAGAACAGACACCAAGAATAAGGGACAATATTTGCAAAGACTGAAAGATTAAGAGGATTTTCATCTTTCCATTGTTCAATGCCCTTAACCCTCTTCACTTTAAATGTATCAATAGTTGGATGATCACTATGGGCAAACTAATAAAACCTCTTGATGGATGAAATTCCCTAACTTCAGCCTGCTGGACTTGAAGATCCAGGAAGAAGCTAGTGTTTTATAACCTTTTACTTTCAGAGACTTAGCACCAAGTCAAAAGAGCACATAGCCAAAAGAGCATTAGAGAAATGGAAATTAGTGTAGGTCCCTTCCTACCAGCTAACATGCTGCTGATCTTTCTGGAGTGTTGATCAGTTCCTATATTGCTCACGTAAAGGCTTTTCTAAGGCATTAAAAGATTATAGGCCTTAAAGAAGCTTTAATGATAGATGATAACAGCTTAAATGTCCTAATGATATCATAAAATGGAGTTTAAACACCCAAATCAGGAGGCAGGAAAAACAAAGTGCAGGATGATTGACAGTGGATAAAGAAGGTTGTACTAACTTTTTGAAATTACATAACTTGCTTTGACTTCTCTATGGAAAGAGTAAGAAATCATATAGCTTTATGTTGATCCATGGGATGTAGTTTTGAGCTAACACCTTAATGCAGGCATCCATGTGTTACCATCTCAAAAGAGCAAGTGTACTCATATCATGCTAGCTGTCATTACTGAGGTCTGTGAGGCTACATCATGCATTCAAATTAAGGCTTTAGAAACCTGGAGCTGTGGTCCATGACCACAGACCAGGTTACTGTTGCAATTAGAGTACTGAAAATGAATGATTGAAGATGTATTATTGCTCCATCTGCAAGGATCCCTGGGCTACTATGAAGGCAGCTAAGAGATAACCATGTCAGAAATAAATGGCAACTTCTTTCATGCTTACAGATTTCCAGGGCAGTCCCAGCCCACTGTTTAAGCAATTTTTACTCTCAGTGTTATAAGTAAACAATTTACAGTCCTTCAACAATGGACACAACCTCATATGCATGAAGATGGTATTGCAAGCCCTGAGAGCTCGTGCTGGAGGTTTCTAGGCACTGGACTTTGCCAGTATCTCCCACACACAACTCCTTGGGGAAGTTGTTGGAGGGATATCTGTTTTTTCCAAATAGAGGTGGACTTCAGAGTTTTAAGAAATGCTTTCAGGACCAGGAGCTGTTGACACTGAAGACACCACTGTGTTCTTCAGTTAGTGATGGCTAAAACCTTATGTTATCTGGCCACTACATTTTCAAAGGAAATGTTTAACGATGTGTTTTCTCTGTCTACACAAACAGTCAGGTAGACACTGTCTATATGGCACTGTCTTTTTGTCTGATGACTTTTATATTGTTCATGTATATCTTGCCCTAAGGAAAACTTGGAGGTTGCTGAACCCAGAATGGATGTCTCGCCTTCCTCACTCAGTACAAACACATCTCTAAGCTCTAGCAGGGTCAAGAATTAGAAATAGATTGCCACTGTAATAGCCACTGGTGGGAACATGCTCATTCTGCATCAATGTCTGTTCTCATTACAACTTCCCTAAGTCTCAGGCTGAGAAGAGCACCTAATGAGAAGAGATCAGGTCTTGAGATTCTGTGACAACTCATTTTCTTGACAAAAACAGAAGCAAAAACCAAAAACTACACAACTTTAATCTCTTCATCTGACAACTTTAAGGCTGTAATGAGAACAGACAACTGAAAAAATGTTTCCTTTTGCTTCTGAAATGAGCCCTGTGTGCTTCATATGGAGCACTGGTGACAAGAAGAAAAACAATATTAGTGTCAAAACCACCACTGGCCTCAGCCCTTCATGAAGAGACCAGTGGAGCTCCTTCATTCTGTATAGCCTCAAGCACAGGTTTTGTACTCAGACAGTAAAGTCTCTGCCTCTCTGTCTCTTCCTGTATCTCAGCTTAGCCACAAATATTCTTCTGCCAAGAGCACTTGCCAGGTCAGGGAAGGATATGAAGCCACAAGGAGCTGTATCAGCATAGCTATGATCCAATATTGGCCTGTGAACATAAAATTAACAGAGAAAGAGGCACACAAAGAGCACACTGAAGTAGACAAGTTAATTATCTACAGCAGATGGTGTTAGACGGGATGATAAAAGCCAAAACCCTAAAATATTGGTTATGTTTGGCAGATAGGCAGATTCTGTGTGGAAAGAAGTATGCAAATTAACAGCCTGATTTGGAAGCATACTTAGCCCTGAAAAGGAGGAAAGGGCTCATGAGGAAAGATTCGGTCTGGGAGATGAAGGCTGAAATGATACACTCTGATAGCACATACACAAGGGGCTCACAGTAACAGAGAGATTGTCTGGGATCTGTAAGAGAACAATTTTGCACCAGGGTTTTTTTGGCTTGTCTTCAGGATAAGACCATTTAAACAATCACACAAGCAAAAGAGACTATATATGTATATGCATAGATGAATACTTTTATATATATA